>CM026198.1:12913551-13108551 GCA_014839995.1 Xenentodon cancila | reverse complement strand
AGGTTTTATTCGTGAAACATTGTATTCATACATATTCTTAAATTAAAAAAAAAATGAATTGAACTGAAATAAAGTTATACATACTGTCCCAAACTCAGTCAAGCTATAATTGTCAGGAGAAGGGACTGTGAAGGAAACAAGAGAGGACCTCTGGTGGCCAGGACTTTTGACAAGATTACACATTTGACAGCAAACCAAGATCACCGCACAGTAAGGACATTTGTACAAACAGTAGCATATGTAAGTGCAACTGTGTCGGTTTTGAGCAACCGGGCAATTTTAAGAGCAAATAGGAAGGTTTTTAATAGGAATGCAGGGTTTTGAAGACGAGCATGACATTATTCGGGCATCAAAGCAACAAATGCTTCTCTTGATGAAAGACCAGTCTATGTCCAAAGTTTATCTGAGACATAACTGAACACACCGGTGACAATTAAAGTAATTTCAGACTTTTTTGCTGTTGTCATGGTGATCAGATTTTTTTTAAATGTGTGAAAAGTATTATAAAATTTATACATAGTTCATTTTATTATCTATGCCAGTCTTAGATGCACCATGCGCTTCTTCCCTGTTAATTTGTCAAGCTTTTTTTAGAAATGTTATTAATGAGCAACTATGCACTAGAATATTGCAATCTAAAGCCTTATGAAAAAGCATCCTCTAAAACTTGAAGGATCTCTAGCAGTTTTAAATCTGTCCGCTAAAACCCATTATTTTTTTTCAGCATCTGAATAAGCAATAAATGTGAAATAAAAACTGTTTAGGAGGTTAAATGTGTTCATTTTTTATTTTAAATGACTTTGCTTTAATGTTTATCAAAAAAAGTCTAGTTGTCCCTTTGTCTTGAAAATGTTTATACATTTATACATGCAAAGACCTGCTAACACAACACTTGACCTGGGTAATAAGCCGTCTTTCCAAACAAATTCCTTTCCTCTACCAGCCTCTGTTTGTTGTGATCCGCCAGCTGGTTTCAGTGAAGCTGTGACTGATGAACTGTGGACTCTTTCGTCATCACAAATGATTCTGTCTGAAAGCATAAACCTTCACATCTGTTTGTGATTACAACAGGCATGCATGAAAGTGTGGTGCAACTTAACCCAGGGATAGCCTCCTTTACTGGAAGGGCTGGGAGGACGAGGTCAAGGTCCACCCCGCTGACTGTTTGACCAACGTCAGTTACCCACTGCTTTTTTCTCAGGGTTTTATTTCCAAAGATGTACAAGGGTTTGAGGTTACTCTCATTCAGCAGTGAGGCACTTTGTGCACACTGAGTTACACAAGAGATCTCAGAACAGAAGTAATTGTGATGTTGCTTCTGCTGTGAAATTCCACTGTTTGCAGGAACAATGGTGCTTAAATTCAGGAGAGAAAGCATATGCACAGCTGCTGCAGCTGCTTTTACAGCAAGTTATGGCAGCAACGTTTTGCAAAGAAATTTAAGATGCAGCAATGTTTACCTATGTTTAGAATTTCATCTCCTTCTAACAACAGCCCATAAATACCTGGGAAATTAAGAGGTTTGTAGTTGCAACTCTTGCAGCTGCAGGAGTTTTGGGAAAGGATTGTTTCCTGCTCCTGTCTTATTCAGGATTTGATCTGCTCAGCATTCTCTTGAGTCTTTTTTGTTAAATGTGTCACTTCATGAAGCCCCAACTGTCTTTTCTTGCTGAGATGTTTAGACTGCTGGCAAGGCTAGTCAATTACCCAGACTCTTCTACCACAATGCAAAGCAGTACGCAGTTTAGCATTGTCTTGCTGAAAGATGCAACACCTTCCTTGAAAAAGGCTCGGCCAGGGTGGAGTCATATGTTGCCTCAAACCTTATATGTACAATTCAGCTTTAATTATTTCTTTGCAGATGTGTAAGCTGCTAACCTCTTGTTTGACAGGCCTATTTTTTCTGCCTCAAATCTGAAATGACTTACTGACAATTTATGGAGTACATTTTCACACATAAAAGATTATATGTTTAATTTTGTTCTCAAAAGAAGGCGAAGACATACAAGATTACTACAGAAGTGACAGAATCAAGATGTGTGTCACTGTGTCATAGTAAATTCATTTGAAACTCAGTAGAAAACGTACAGTTTTTATCTCCGCCTAAAAGAAAACACAACACTTTGAGCAAAAACCACCTTTGAATCATATGATAGTATAGCAAATTTTGTTTAGGACTTAGTATGATGATGAATTTTGACTCCAACTGGAGCACCTATATTTCTAGCAAAATGAAATGTAAAAATATATACAGACAACGTGTAGAATATAGTGAAACTTGAAGAAGAACTAAATGGATGTGGGCTGTTTTCGTGTTTTTACTACATGTTCATACAGTTGCTTGGGGTTTAAGTTGTGTTTTGCTTAGGTGACAATGCTGAGTTTCTCCCTATCATCTCAGTATGCTACATGTTAGTATTAGTGCTTCCTAGGGTGGGCATGGATTCTCTGTACTCAAAGGTAACTCCAACCACCCTCTAGAGGAGGCCATCGTAAGCACGAGTTTGAACTGATGAACCCCCATGACATCAGAGATGAAGGCTTTGGAACTGAGTGTTGATGACGAGCAGTAGATCTCTTTTCTCTTTAGTTTGAAGGATGCAACATCCATGGTTTACAAAAGGAATTTTACATTTCCGTTTGTCTGAACACAGGACAGTTTTCCACTTTGCCTTGATTCATTTTAAAAGACTTATTGACCCTGCAAAGATGCCACAGTTTCTGGATAATGTTCACATATGCTGTCTTCTTTGCATGATTTTTAAGAGATTTTTAACCTGCTTTCAATGCAAACGAGTTTTCAGACTTCCAGACTTCAGATTTCCAGAAGTGTTCCTCTGCTCATGCAGTGATTGCCCTTGCAGAACTATATTTGTTTGTGATGCAGTGAGATCATGCCAAAGATCATGGACATCCAAGATGGTCTTTTTTTTTTTTTTAAACCTCCTAAATTTATTTTTCAAAGACTCTGTCTCATTAAGATGTTATTTTCTAATACCCAGACATGACTTAATAATTGAAAATCATTCTAATTAATTGAAAAATAAATTGCCAAAAGGCAGGGGTCACCAGTCCATCACAGGGACAAACAACCATGCACGCTGGCGCACACACCTATGGGCAATTTTGAGTGTTTAAAATGTGTGAAACAGGATGTGAAATGTGTGAATTGTCAGTCAACCTTATATACATGTTTTTGGACTGTGGGAGTGAACCGGAGTCCCCGGAGGGAACCCACGCAAGCACGAGGAGAACATGCAAACTCCACACAGAAAGACTTGCCATCCCTATATTATGTTCCTAACTTTCTGATTTGTGTTGCCCATGGCCCAATTTGATGCGTAGCTGTTGCCAGCAAAACCAAAATAAGCTTTCATTGCGTAATTTATATTTACATTTTATGCAATGTCACAACTTCTTTTGAACTAGAAAGCTATATTTTCTTTCTTATTTTTTGTGCCTAATTTAATTGCTTTCACTTCAACATTTAGGATGTTTGATAAAATCACTTGTTTTACAGGGTTCAAACTTTTAGACATCCTGACATATTTTAGACATATGAGTAGGCGCTTTTTCATTAACCATAGATTTGCGCAAAACCAAATATCAAAAAAGAAATCCTGTAATGGAAACGGCACTGATGTGTATTGAAAGCACTTTATGCAAATTTAAATGTCACTAGCAGCACTAGCAGCACTGGATGTGACGTGGCCAGTCAATCTAAACTAAACAAAATCTAGTTTTCAGCTGTTTTTGGCCTCATTATTACATGCAGTTGTCCTAAAACACTACTAAGTCATTATGCAGTACTGCATTACATACGGGCTTTACCTCTGAATAATCACTTGAATGATCATCCGCTGCCTTCATCTGACTATTGTCTCAAAAGCTGTAGTGGCAATCGCAATCATTTATCAAAGACTAAAGATGTTTTTGTCCATCTTCCTCAACATTTTGATTTTCTTTTTTGTTTTGTTTGTTGTTTACAGATACGGAGAGTTACAAGAGTCATGCTTAACCCGAAAAACACAGTTCAATGAAAACACCAACCCCCTCCAGTGCTACACGCAAATTCAGAGATTCGATTTTCTTTTGCGTACAAGTGTAATGGAAACTAGTGATTGGCACTGATTCAGTGTGGTTTTACTTCTGTCAGGAAGAGAGAAAATAAAGAATTAATTGCTTGAATGCATTTGACTTTTTTTCTGTCTCCCATGATTCCTTCACTGCAGGTTAATAGACCCTTTTGTGCGCATGGATGCACAGGAAACAATCCAGATGGCTGCTCTGATGTTTAAACCATCCCATAAAAATCCAGCTGCATTTGCAACCAGAGGAGCTTATCTGCTGGCAGGAAACGTGGATACAGCACGGAGAAAAACTGTGATCAGTATCTCAGAGCTGTCTTGATGCAGCACCTCGAGACGGTCTTCACCGGGCTGCAACACACAACTAAACAAGTTCAAAAGTGCCTCTTTTCTCTATTAACACTCAATGTTGCAGCCACTGTCATTTTTTACAATTGGGTACCTTCTCTTGAGTGATTCATTTCATCCGAGGTGAAAGTTTTTCCACTAAAACCTAATTCTGTTGCCACTAAAAGGTTTTTAATTTCCTGCAAATTCACCCTCCTCCAGAACATGTTTTGTTCTGAGAATAATTGGCCGATTTCTTTCTCTACCCCTGACGGTTAGTACTGCTTGTATTCTCCTGCTGGCTTTTCCTTTGCTCATATATTACACTGTATGACTCCCTCCAGCCACAGATTCTGACAGGGGAGACTGTAGACACACAAGTCAAATAAATGATGCTTTATGCCAGTTCAGAGTAGCTTAGGTTTTATAGAGATTTATTTTTTCTCCTTGGTTTACAGCTTTTCTGTGGCTTCTTATTTTCTTAAACTGAAACAGCCTTTTGAAAACTACTACTGATAAGATTTTTATTTCACCAACGATAACAGATAATGAAGACTTTATACCCAAAGATGCTTTTCAGATGTTTTTTTTTTTCTTACTTTGTCTCCGTATTGTTGAATCGAAGCAGGTATAACACTGATATAAATATGCGCTATGCTTTCAGCGTCAGTCAGTATTGTTCAGGATCTTGCGTTGTAAATATCAGAATGCCAAAATGTATTGTTGTCTTTTTGCTTTCAGTAAATATTTAATATCATTGCATGAAATACATTGTTCTGTTGACTACGTTTTGAGATCGAATTTAATTAATAATATTTCTTAGTAAAATTTCTTAACAAAACAATTCTGTGCTCTTTTGTCTTGTATTTCAGGCTGTAATTCCTCAACAAACTGTTGAATTAATCTCAGTTAAATGTATACACATTCACAGTGTATTGAGTGCTACAGCTGCCACAACTTGTTGCTGCCATGGGAGAGAAACTATTTTCAGGACAACCCACACTTGCAGCCTGTATAATGTCACTACATAGTCAAATGACTGAAAGGAGTTTTTCAAAAACCTGCTGTTTTTTTTTTCTAGGCTGTTTTTTAAAACTACATGCTACATAGTGTGCATTTATGGGTCTATGCATGCATACTGTTCTAGCAGTCATTGTTAGTATGCAGTATGATGCAATAGAAACAAATATGTGGTGTTAAATTGATGCCATATAAATGGACTTCTGGATGTTTTACACAGATGCACAAAAGCAAGTAAAAACAATAAATCAAAGTTTAATAATCTGACAACTGCATTATCAAGTAGTACCGCCTGCAGCTCAAACATGCTGTCTCTTCTGTTAAACACAGCGCACTTGTCTGTTTTAGGATAGTTCCATAGCTTTAAATTCATCATATCGGCTCATAAAACTGTGTCTATAAAATTCTGGGGTTTAAGTGTGATGACACGTGTTTCTTTTACTGCTCACTATGTTTCAGCTTTTACTGTCTACTGCCATAAATCCACAGCCGAGCTTCGCCTGCGCTGTTCATCCTGAACATCTGATGCACATTTGTGAAAAGCAGATTAGATTCATACCAGAGGAAGGTCTGAGGGAGCCAAGACAGATAATCCAAACTAATAAATACAAATGAGAAATGAGGCTTTGCCTGCATTTTCTCCTGTTTTTCTTTCCCATTAGTTTTTAAAACGACGATCCTGCAGTCAGCATCAGCTCAGACCTAACAATGACATTTTACTAATACTCAAAAAGAAATACTAAATTGCTGTTTCTTTAGATATTTCAGTCTATTGCACCTCAATTTTTAAATTCATTGTGATTGAAATGTTAAGCATTTGGAGAAGTCATGTTTATATTACCTGGACTATATATTTAGATCTGGTTCAGATTTTATGAAGCCATGGATCATCTTGCAGACATGCATTCCCTAACACATTTGTCATCACAGCAGCCTCAACCACAACATTTCTAACTGGCTGCAGGCGGTGTAGACCTCACAGGCTGTGCCACATGGGTCTTTAAGAAAAAACAAAGCAGATCACAGCTATTTTAGTTTAGAATCTTTTGATCTATGATGGATCACCACTTTATAAAAACACAACAGTACAAATGCAAATGCTCTACAAGGCTCCTGCTGGTCTGTTAATTGTTTTTCTTTTTTTTTAAATTTCTGATTTAAAAAAAATCTAACATGATGATAAAGTGATTTTTTTTTAGTAGACACTCAGCAACATATGTAGAGCTTTTTCTAAACTGTTTTATTCTTTGCTTGAGATAAAAGTGCTTAGAGGTGAAGTGAGAACTGAAATGTCTTTTTTGTGAAATGCCTTCAGCAACCATGAAAAGAGTCAAATTGCCTTTTATCCAAGCGTTTTAGAGTCACCATGACCTGTGCGGCTGACAGCCTACACCGGCGTGCTGCACCAGCAGGTAGAGTTCAACTGTGTCTGATCTTCAGATTATTGCTGAACTGGTTTATACAGCAGCAAACCAACACATCAGGTGGGATTTTAACAAACATTGTGTAATACCTGATGAGTTTGTGAAGATTGAACTTCGAACTTGAGATACATTCACACAACTGCTACTTCACCAAACAGGAAAAGGAATCTCACACAAGTGCATTTATTCTCTTGAATATGGGAGTTTAGGTGTGTTTGTAATCTCAATTGAAGGAAATATAATCTGCCAGAGGATAGGTTAATATTTTCATATCTTCTGTCACACCTCCTTTTAAATTTTCCAAGCTACCTTATAAACTAAATTTTGCAGTTTTTCCCAGTGTCCCTGTTTGTTTGTTTTTTTTGCGATGCTACAAAGCACTGTCTGTGTGTCGCAATCGTCACATTAAGCCATGCTTAGGCAATCAGAAACACAGGATGCACCAGGGAATCTGTGCATGCTTGTGTCATCACAGGAGGCTTACTTAACTTTAGTTTTGACTTTAGTCCAATCAATGGTTTATAAAAGTTTATTTCTGACACCATTTGAACAGCACCAGCCACATTGCTCAGGGCTCAAGCAACCGCAGAGGATACAGATGCCGTGTCTTGTGTTCGTATGGGAACTTGGCAGTGTGACTGAGCAAGAAAATAAGAAACATATCGATTAATGCAGCTCTGCTTTCAGAAGGGTTGACGTGCTGAAACAAAGAATGAGAACATATTTTGCTTTCAGAACTACAGCAGTTGATCTCTTTAGTTGCCAAACTCACTCACAGTGTTGTTAGGAGGAAGAGGTGATGCAACACAGAGCTAAACATGCGTAGCTGGCATCAAAGTAAACACATTTAAAAAAAGAGAGTGAAACAGTGAAAGAGTGAAAGAGAGAAAGAGAGTGAAAATAAAAAACATCAGCCTTGGTATTTGATATGATGTCTTTATACTAGTTACAATTAAACACTATGTTCAAATGTTTGCGAATCATTGCATTGTTCTAGTTTACATTTAAATAAATTCTCCATAAATTGGATAAATAGAAGGTACAATCGTTCTGTATTTTTACTAGCTGGATTTCACTTTCAACCGAATGCACTTTCCTTATGTTGAAACTAAGCCCGTTAACTGATCTAAGACATATGACAGTTTTTATATGAAACCAAAAGAGATTGCCCTGTTATCCTGAACAGGATGAGCCTGAAATAAAAAGATCACAATCAACAACTGACTGAATGAAATACTGAAGAATATCTAAATTAATTTTGTATTTTTCCGGTGATTGTACCTGCGCATGTTCCTTTAATCTGCTGCTGTCTGTATATTGATACTATCTCAGTATAATAACCTCTATATCTTGCACCTCAAAAACTATGTTTGCAGTTTTTTGTTTCTTTGAATAAACAGCTACAACGGTGCGCACAAAAATGACACTGGCAGACCACAGTTCACATTTTGGCACAGGGTCACTTACAAGTATGGTTTCCATAAAGAATTAATCATTACAGCAGCCTTGATAAGCCCCATTTGGGAGTATTTGGTACCAAAGTGAAGACATGTGCAGCTGTTCTTTATTTCCAGGGTGTGCTTTTTTATGTTTGACTGGAGGCCAGACTCAATTCTACACTTTGCAGGATCCCATGTTTAGTTCTTTGTGATATCTCAGAGTTTCATAAAAAATTACCACTAGTCAAAGCCAACTATAAATGATACTGCACAGCTAGTTTGAGCTGCACACTAATCTGCTTTCTTTTCAATTAATAAATGAGGTTCAACATACTGAGAAGAATTAAGTCATTGTTTGCATTGTTTTTCACCTCCATGTGAATTTGTAGAATTAGGTTTGTAATAATAATAATAATAATAATAATAATAAATATTAATAATAATAATAATATTATAAAAATGAACACATAGAAAGAGGAAGCATTTCATGAAGATAAATCATTTGGAATTATCTTGTTAAACTTTTTTATGTTGATTAAAACTTGGTCATTGAAACACAAATAATACAAATATTTTTCTGTAAATGTTGTATTACTGTTAAAAAAAATAGTCCTATCATTGTAATACATCATTGTATACATCTTACAACAATATACGAAAACACAATATTACTTAACTTCATTATAGAATAATCTGCTATTTTCTTTTAATGCCATATAAATACGTCACATCAAAGCGCAGAGGAGCGAACAAAAACCGCGGCATCATCACCGTGCGACAATCTCCAGTCGGTAAAAGCAGTCGAAGAAACCTGGCGCTTGTTGAGGAACCCGTGAAGGAAAAATCACCTACAATCGACACGCAGTTTTGTCTCGCGGGGCAGATTTTCCTCTTCTAGTAACCGCAGGTCATCATACGTCTTTCAGCGACAGATTCCGCTGAATACACTAGTTTGACTGAGCGGCTAACGTTAGCATGCTAAGATCCACGAACTTGGCGTAGCAGCTGGAGCTAACGCGTTAGCTCGCGTGCGGCAGGTCCGACCCGCTCCTGGCGGGGGTCCGGACCCGGAGGAGCAGGGCTCCCCTTTCTCTAAACCCCAGTCGCCGACCCCTGCGGGCTCCTGAGGATACCTCGCCGCAGATAGCCGCGCCGACGGGATCCCCGGAGAGCGCTCCCTCGCCCGCCTCCTCGTCTCCGAGGTAAATACAGTTTAGTGGGGCTTCAAAAGTGCAATATTGTGGTTGTGGAGCAGCATGTAGCGGCCTAGCACGAGCCGGCTAATCTCGGCAGCGGCTAGCGCCGCTAACGCCGGACAACTTAGTCGTGGAAAAGGAAGCGAGTCAAGGGTGGCACATTTATCTGGATGCGGTTGGAACCAGCGGTCCACCTCAGCAGTCTGCGGTGGCTCGAGTACCTTACGTGTCCCGCTAACGAAATCGCTGGCTGCCCTGGCAGACTCGACTAACTGAGGCAGAAGCAGCAGAAGTGTTTTCATGCGGTTGTACCTTCAGGTGTAGTCTCCGTGCGGAAATGTCCGCTTAAAATGTCTTATTCTTGATCTGGTTAGTTTGTAGTTTGCATTAATAAACTACAAAGCTTTTTTTTTTTGTTGTTATAGCAACTAAGGTGGAAAACATACCTGTAAAACATCACAGCAGACAGATCTGCTACGGAAGTGTTGTGAAAGAGCAAAATACTTAAAGATGTCATAGGAGTGACTTTTTTTCTGTGTGAGGTGATCAGTCATCTATACATGGGAGTTTTCTGCAGTTTAGTTGAGTTTTGACAGCGTTTGTTTATACATAACGTTTTTAAGGTTCTGCTATAGAATTTAACCATGTTTGAGTTCTGGACTTTGACTCGGCCATTGCAACATCTTCACCCCCCACCACCACTATTTTCTTTTACATTTGCCGGTGTTGCATGACCCTTTTTTTTTTTTTTTTTTTTTTTTTTTTTTTTTTTTTTTTTAGTCGAGTTTAGCTTCACTCTACCCTACCTTGGAATATGCAGGAGTTAATGATCATCAAAATAACTGCAAGTTTACCAGGTCTTTTAGCTGTGAAAGAAGGCCAAATTATCATTCATCCACCTACCCTACTTTTAGAGTTAGTATGAGGTGTTTGTCCTGATATGCTGTATTTGGATGTCCTTAAATGCTAAATTATGCTCTTTTGTTAATTTTAGAGAGAAAACCCTTTTTTCTGATGACTCCTCTGAGAAGGTTGCATTCATTTATTCTTCTGCTAATTTATAGGCCATGGGAGGGGAGGGGGGGGGGAGGGGGCACTTACTGATGATCATTTAATCATGTGCATCGTGTAATTAAATGCGTTGGTTTAACCGATCTTGCTGCTACCCATGCTCAAATTCCATGAAAAAGTAAAAATTTACTGAGATATTTCGCACACTGCCTCTGTATTTTGGCTTACTAAATATTGATGCAGTGTAATATGTCAGTTTCTCAGTTTTACTGGCATAATTTAAGGTCTTATGAGGGCCAGTTAATTTCCTATCATCTTCTGATATGAAAAACATTGTTTTAAAACAGTTTTAAAATGTTTAACAAATGTCATATCTGACAGTGGATTTTGTTTCAGGCAGATGCCTGGACGAAAAAAAAAAAACATGATCAAACAGGCTGCTAATTGGTATCAAAGAGCTGCAGCTCAATTTTCATCTAAGGAAGTCATCCTCTGAGGTGGTCCAATATTACTGGTCTCCAGCTGCAGCGAGCCGTGCGAGTGTGAAAATGCTGTCAACAAAGTTAATCGAGAAGAGCAGCAGTCTCATGCTATCTGTCATGTTAGATGAAATGTGATGATCCGCAGTTGTTTCCCGACCCTTTGGTGAGTGAAGTATGCTTGTACTGTTTTAGAGTGTCATTACAACCATTGGTACTACTTAATAAAGTGCTGGAAACACTTTATTAAACTGTTAGTCCATTTGTTTATTTATTTTTTATAATTTATTCCCAGTAAATACAACTACAAAAATGTTGGCTTTGAGTTAATTATAGTTCTTAGAAAGAAAATTAGAATTGGCAAAAACCAGAATGAATTGCCTCTTCAGTAGAGATGCCTAATTAAAATTAATGCACTCTAATCCTATAATCTTCCAATTTTGGTTGTTTTCAGAAGTTGTTGATATAACTACAGTATATTTCCAATTTGTCGTGGCATGTTTAAGCTTGGTTGAAGGGTGTATGCGGCTGTAGCTTTGAAGATCATGACCGTCCACCTCTGCCACACTTTACCAGTAAGAAACTGGGTGGGAGAGACTTCTGCAGTTTTTTTTTTTTTCTTCAACTGTCACTGAGCGAAAGGTGGAGAGGTCATCACTCCCTCATAGGGCTACATGGAGACAAATGAGACAGCTCTCACTACATCCTACTGCTAATTTAGAATTACCAGTTCCCTTTACTATTCCAGTTGTGTTGCAGGAAGAAACCTGACCCGTACCTTAATTTTACACTTTTTAAGGCGATTGCGTCTGGACAAATGGCCGAGGTCAGACCTAAGTGTGATCAGCCACCAGTTGCTGTGTGAGAACCCTTTCAAGTTGGGATATATGGGACCCACTGACACGTGACGCTAGATCAAATGTTGAGCATGTCGGATGTTTTTGAGGAGTATGTGGGAGTTGATGATTGAGATGTTGGCTAGAACTACAGGCAAATCAGAGTGCTGGAAATGGTTTGAGGAGACACGAAAGGGGGAAACCTAGAAGAAGAATACAACACCAAATCTACTGTATAAACAAATATTGCAGACAGTGTGGGACAGAAAAAAATAAATACTCACGGGTGAGCTGAATTTGGTTGGATGTTGACGAGAACTGACATGTTTCTTTATTTCCTGGATGAAGTATCATAACAGACTTGAGAAAGTAAATGTGAAGAGAAACTGCCAATTCTGTTCAACAATCAAGTGAGCAAAAGAGGCTGCTTCTACTAGAGCTCCTTGAACCATATTATAAAATGAATAAGAAGAGAGACCTCTGAATAATGCTGCCCTAACAGCTGTAACCGCACATTTGTGACGGGTGACATTGAAAACATTTTCTGATCAAACCTTAAGTTTACTAAATGTTTGTCGACTTTTATTTACACACACTGTTTGACTAACACAAAGTGCTGTAAAGATAGCCTGTGAAACACGACGACAGCTGATGTAAAAGTCCAGCTCCTCACGTTGGAGAACAAATGAGGGGAAAATCTTACTTGGAAATAACCAAACTTCATCCTAAAATAGTTAGTTTCTTGAAATGAGTTATCATTTTATGTCTAACATTTAAATTATGTAATTTTTCTATCCCATAAGGCATCAAAACATGCATCACTTGGTTACTCGTACTTTGGAGTAGTAATTAATTACATTTGTGTTTCATTCTTTCACACAGAAATGTTCCCAAATAAGGGACGTTCCACATTTTTTCTGGTTTTTACTGCAACACTCAAAAGTACTTTTGTTTAAAAGCCAGGTTGTCGAGAAACTCAATACAAAAATAAATGGTCAGAGATAGATGGTTTACATTTGCTTGAATATTGAAGAGGTTTTTGTGCGGTGGGCTCTTTAAATACCTTTTTTTTTTACTGTTGCTTCAGGCAGTACAGTATCACCACACTTGGCAGCAACATGGATCTTTTTTTTTTTCCATTGATATGCCCTCAGTAGTATGTATAGACTATGTTTTTGTCACCATCCTTGTTTTCGATAGCCTGACCTGTTGATTATTTGAGAAGCCAAGTGAGAACTGGCCAACAGTGTTGAGACAAGAATAGCATATTTTCAGTTCACATGGGGATCAGAATGATTAACAATGATTTTCAGCCTGATTTGTGGCTGTAAGGCCTGTAGAAGTGAGAGACAAGGGGTATCGTAGATGTTTGCACAAAGACTCACATTCCCACACTCCTGACGTCTTCTGTGTTGCAGTCCCCAGGGCTTTCCTTAAGCCCATTCTCATGTGGTCAGAGATTTCCTGCCGTTTGAAGCTCATATTGACACAAAAAACATGAATGTTGTGGGCAAGTGGCATAAGGTCTTTGAGACGAGACTTGAATAACTGTAGATTTCAATTTTCTTTCCTGATTTTTGACAAGTAAATTTGTAACATCTTGTTCTCATAGGCAGTGACATTATACCTCTGCTTATTTTTTACAGCTATGACATTTTTGTAATGTTGGGTACAATTTTTTTTCTTTTTATTGTAAAGCAATGTTTGTAATGAGCATACAGTTAAATTTGCCATTTAATAATTAAGTTTTTTTTTTTTTTTTTTTTTTGCTCTTCCGATCATAGTTTTTAGAAGGAAAGTAACTCAGAATCTTCTAAGAAAGTTAGAACTCATGCATAATATAAAATGTGGCCCAGATAATCTTTCATAACTGTAAAATCACATCACGCAACATAACAAAAGACTGAACTGAGTTTTGATGTAGGACGGGTTATTGTGCTGTTCTCGTCATGCGTTGTGTAAATACAGAGCTATTTTTGACCTGGACAGACGGGACAATTGAATGGAACCTGACAAACACAGTTATCAAAATAGTTTGTTTTAAACATTTTTTTTCCCAAAGTAAGTCTTCACTGAAAAATGCTAGTTAGGATGATTCTTGCCACACTGTCCTAGACTCCAGGTAGGATGACATGGACCATCTGGCTGGAGATGATGGAAAATACTAAAAGCAGATGGAGAGAAGCATTCATGTTTAAGTGGAACGCTTTAGTAGGTCAGTGAGAGCAGGCTGAGTATTGGGAAGTTTACAGGATATTTGGGACCCATAGTGCTGTTTACCTACAGAGTTTGTGAAATACAGCAACTAATTACATTAACTTGACTCTGGGCTACTGAATAATTTATTTTTTTTTAATATTTTGATCAGCATCAAACTTGATGGAGAAGGATATGAGGTTAGATGGCTTTAGGTGGAGACTGTTTGTTTAGAAAAAAAAGATGGTAAATTTGTGGGGTGAAATTTTCAAATAGTTGAATTTTCTTGCTGTTGAATTTTATTGATGAAACCCAAAGGAGGAAGTTATATTTGAGCCCCGGAAAAACGCTTCTACTTCAAATATTTGTATCCAATCAGGCAAATCCACAAAATGTTGATGTTGAGGACAGATGTGAAGATCTAGAGGAGAGGAGGGCTGGTTATGGAAGTGAAAAGTAGGAGTGAACATGGAGAGGGAATGCTGTATTGTCACTATAGACCTACTTTCTGGTGTAAGTACTCGGAAAAGGAAAGAGGAAATTAAATCTTATAAGCAGAAAGGGAAGAAATGGGGCGGAGTTGGGGAGCTAACTTTCTATAAATGTTTTGTGTGGGCAGCAGCAACAGAGGGAACGTGAGATCAAGGAAAGAGGAAATCAAAGGGCTTTTCTGTGGGGAGGTCCAACAGGAGGTCCCGTCTCCAGGAAATCCCTTGAAGAGTGTCATTTCAGTGAGCCATCAAGCTGGGCTAAATGGCAGCAAAAGACAGCAACATAAAGGACAACAGGACGCAACTAAAATAAAGGTCTGCCTTTAAGCAGTTTACAAGCTGTGATATTACACTCATATTAGGGTTTTTCCTCCACTGGCTCCTCTTTTTGCAAGCTTAAAATTTGCTTATATGTTAAGATGTTGACAAAAAATTTGATACATTGTATTCCTTTGGTTAAACATCAGATCATATTTAATGACAAATTAATGCAGAAAAGCAGTACATTTCAAGGGGTTCACATACTTTTTTTTTGCCACTGCAGCCACTTGTGCAACTGACTCATGAAATGACAAATATCACATTCCAGACACAGAAGTGACATGAATAGATTATACTTATTGCTCTGTCTCAATATCTGGTATCTGGTCCAGTTATTTAAATTATATTGGACCGATACTAGCATTGACACATCCCTTCTTTTTCCAAGTGTGCTTCCCAGTGCGCCGAGGTAACTGCTGTCAGCCACATTGACACACAAGTGTGAGGCACGTTAACGTCAACTTTTACACTCAATAGCGTCATTCCTTTTTCTCAGCTAAGCCTCTTTGAAGCAATGGGGTGGGTAGATAAATTGCTAGTGTAAAATGTTGCAGCATTTGGAAAAAAAATATTTTTTCTCCTCTCAATTCTGAGCTGTGTTGACAGTGCCCTTACACATGAATATTACTGAATATTACATGAAATTTACTGAAGATTTAGTTTTAGTTTGGCAGTTGTGAATGACCCTCTGCTCCGTATCTGTTAAGCAAAAGGATCATGTTAATAATTTAGTGCTGTGCCATGCAACTCTGAGCTGGATAATGAACATGAGGAGAAATCTCCCAGGTTCAATAGTCTGTGCTGTGTGTAACCAGGAGAGGGGACATACTATGCATGCATGCATATATACATAACGGTAAAAAATTAGACCCTTAAAGACAGTATTATATAGTATATCAGTGTGTGTGTATATATATAGATATAAGCAGATTTATGTTAAAATGCATGAGAGAATGCAACAGGCCCATTATCCTCTTTTCAGAGGAGCACTGTAATTTTTTGTGCTTAGTACACATATTTATTACAGCCATGCAGTTTCTGACAGTTTGTCATTTAATTTTTTAGGGTATTCTACGAAATAGGGCAATTAATTAAATATCAGTTACTATACATTATACCGCAAAATAAGCTTTGCAGTAACTTAGACTGTTGCCTTTGCGGTATTACCATGGGGAGCATGATAATATTCATGAGGTTTTTTCATATAGTGTGCATGATTTTCATGTCAACAGAGGACAGCGTCAGAGCTCTTGAACATCAAGTTAAGAGCTTTGTGTTCAGCTTCACATTAGGCATAAATAGCAGGTATATTTGAACTTTGTTTTTAGTAACTGTGGCAATCGTCTTATCTTAATAGCAGCAATGTTGTCACTCTTTGTGTCAGTTACATATATGTTTTAATATTTATTTATTTTTTATTCAGGCAGCATTAACGTATGAAAAACATGTCTCATGATCCTGTATTTTTTGCAGAAGAAGCAGATAATTATGCTGAAAACAATAACCAAGTGTGCGTTTTTTTTTCAGTTCTCATGTGGGTTTGCATGGAGGCTGAGGAGGGAAGATCTGGGTTAACAAAAGCCACAGCATGTCTGACAGAAAGGCAGCAAATGGCTAACTTGAATAGTTCGGATGCATTACTCTGCTTTTTACTCCACTGGTAATTTCTGATGTTAGGGTTGTGGGTTGTACAAAAACACGAACATACACATTTATATGAAAGGATTAATTCAAAGATATTTAAAAATAAATTCACATTCTTTCTGTTTTTTGTTTTTTAACAGTTATTCAGTAGTCTTGACATATATTTAGTTTACAGTTTTTCACTCTCAATAAGTTTATTGAAATTTCAGTATGGAGCTAGTAAGTAATGAGCTAATAACATAGACTTCTTTTTCTGAAACTCTTTCTCTCCCAAAAGCCTCCTAGTCCATCAGTGAGGCTGCAGCACAGCAGGCGTGTCACAGGAGAATGGTTTTAAAGGATGCCTCTCCCAGCAGAGGTACTGTTGGCATGGAAACGGTCACCTTTGTGAATGGATGTTTCTCTTGCATGTCTGTAAGATGGCAGAGTACAACCAAAGTCTCAAACATCAAGAGAACCTGTTAGATCTTTTTAGAAGTTCAGTAGACCTGTTTTTGAGTCCAGTTATGGTTGGTCCTCTCTTGGGGTGTGTGGTTTTCCTTGCTGTTAATACTGTTACTTCAGGTCATGAGTTTAGTTTGTGCAACTGCAAATAATGTGCAATGTCGCCAGTGTGAACAAGGACTATCTTTGAGTCGGCGTGTGTTTTTAGCCTGGGGCTTGAACGTCCGAGTAAAAAAAAAAAAAAAACTCTTTCCACTTCAGTTGTGGGGCTTCAAGCCCTGGAGTGTTGTTGAAAACTTGCTTATGATATATTACACCATTGTAAACAGTTTGTAGATTAAAGTTAGGGTAGCTTGGGCAAAAGTCTGGTCAGGTAGGCTCACAAAAGCACCTGAGTGCTATAAAGGAGGACAAAGCTGGTGTTTGTCTTATTGCCGTATTTTCAAAAAGCTAGCTTCCTCGAAATGCAGCCAGAAAAAAAAACCTTCCTTGGCTGCGTCATGACAACTAAAGGCAATTCAGCTTGGAAAGGACGCCACATGTTGCTGTGAGGATATTGAGCTTCTTATTATTTTATAATCGAAATCTCAAATTGGCGTTGCATTGCCAAGAAGTGTTTTCAGACTTGGTGTCTGACTGTGAGGATTTTACACACATTCTGTAATAAACACCAAATGCATAGCAGCAACAAGCAATTGCTTTGGTCAAACTAAACATCTGATCACATGATCAGTACACTTTGTCCCTGCAGCGCTTTTGAGTCTGCATTGCAGCTAAGGGAGATAGCGAGTTGATGTGGTGGCGTGCCTTGTTCTTGCGCCTCATCTTTCTGACTCCACCCAGAGGTAGAAACTGCTCCATTTACAGTGATGCCAGCTCATACCTGCAATGAGGCAAAGTACCTGCCCTGCCAGCCATGGTAGAGCCCTGACTAACCCACCCCCCCCCGCTTCAGCCCTAAAAGTGAGAGTGGAGATGCTCTTGGCCCCGGTAGGCGGTTGCACATCTGCCTTTTAGCACAATAATGTAAACATGACTATTATGTGAACATGAGCACTATCATTCTTGTGTATGGCTTTACCTAAATTTACAATTGGTTTGTTGGAGGATTTAATGCATTTACATTTGTGAAACATCTTGCATATGCTTCTGTTTGACACAGAAGCTGGCTTAAAACTGTGCAATTCAAAGATATGTAGATTAGTTTCTTGGCCCACATTCTCCTCTTCATGGATGAATTATTTACTGTTTATCAAAATTAAAGTAGGTGTGGAGTCTGTCTCTTGGTTTTTGCTTTTTATGGATCTCTTGCTCAAGGATGCATAATGTGGCATTTCATCACATGCTCATCATTTTTAATCTGGATTCATTATAATTGCTCATATTCCTACTATTTGTTTTCTTAACATGTAGCTTATTGTTTGGCAGATACAATTCCCCAAAAGGCAAAGCTATGCATATTACAACTCAGTTTCCAAATTTCACAGGTCTTGTTTGAACAACGGGGTATAAGCCAAATATGTTCGCTTCTGCAATTTATTTCTGCTTTCAATGCAAGTTGATTTGAATTGATCTGATTTATGCTTTTTAATCCATATACTTTATATTGACGACTGATTTGGACACAGGCAGGGTAAATGAAAGAGTAAATTCTGAACTGAGATAATTTCATCGTGAGTGGGAAGCACTGCAGTGAGGTGCTGGGCCGTCATGGTAGGATATCCTCCCTCAGATTTGACCTGGGTGGCTTCCGCTGGGGATGCAGGCAGCTGGCAGCTCAGTTAAAGTGCCTTTAAATCTATTAGAGAGGATAATCCTTGAGGGAGAGTTTCAGCCAGTATGTTTACATGCACGGTTAAGTTCAGCTACAGTTATAGCTCTGGCGGACTACTGTCTTTGTCCCAGTATGTGAGCACGGGAGAGGAATCGGCTTATTATCCCAAGTATGCCGAACTCCTCTGCAAACTAACACGAAAGCAAATTCAAAACAATTTAGTGGGCAGTGAATTGTATCGCATAGAGCGGGCCCCAGTCCAATGCCGTCCTCAGGTCTTGTTGCCATTTGTTCTCAAACACGCACACTTTCCTTGTGTTTTCTTCATTGCTCTCCTGAAAAAGAGAGATGGTCACACTTGACTAAACATTACATAAACAAAGATGTCTGCTGTTGAGCTTCAAATATGAGCCCTAACACAAGCAACACGTCTACAATTTTTTATTTTTTTATTTTTTTTTAAAACGTAGTAAATCTCTGTTCTGTTCCATACCTGAGTTGTGTTTTTTTTTTTTTTTTTTTTTTTTTTTTTTTTTTTTTTGCTGTTTACTTTCATTTGTACTGACAAAGCCACACTTCAAGGGGAAAGGTGTGCTGTGTTGCAGATAACTTTGTACCCAGAATACCCCCAAGCACCGACGAGTTTTCTGTCTCCCCAGAGCCCCGACGCAGTTGAAAAATACGAACCCCGCTCTGTCTTTTTAGGAAATGTAGGTACTCTCTTTTTTTTTCTTTTTTTTTTTTTCTTTTGTCAGGTTTTTAAATTTGTTGCATCTCAGCTCTCCGACTGCAGTTTGCCTTGTTCTGCAGAAAATACCTGCTTAAATGTACTACACTACACTTTGTAATGCAATTTCACATACATTTTTATGCACTTTTGAAGGTTGAGTGACTTTGTAACATAGTTTCTTAAATGCCAGACTTAAAGTATCTTTGTTTTGTTTGACCAACAGTCCAAAATCTGAAGACGCCAAATTAATGTTTTTTTTTTTTTTTGTTTTGTTTTTTTTTAGACAGGAAAAAAAAAGTGGGGATCATTGGAAAAAAAGCTCACTTTCACTCAACCGGACTTGGATAGTATATGGATTTATTAAAAGTAAGGGCAGCTATTTCATGATGCCAATTATGTTTTGGACCAGTTTTCTTTCCTATCTAGCTAAATGTATAAGATAAGAAATGTACCTTATTGTTTTTCTCAGGACGTTATGTTCCTTTTCCCTCTTCAAAAAGTTACTGGCACTATCATGGTCCTGATTTGATGTTTCACAAGCATATTGAGATGTGAGGGGAGGTATTGCATATCCACGTTGACTGATGTCAGAGTTTTTCTTTAATCAATTAAGTAAAGACATTAAATAATTATTTGCAGAAATAGAGAATACTGCCTCCAAAACTACTATTGAGAAGAAAAAAATGCTTCTGGTTGGCATTTTGTTGGCTGTCATTTGAATGAATGACAGATCAAGTTGCCTGGCATTCATGGACATTTGATTGTTGAACTTTCAGACAATTCTTTTATAGTAATAGAACTTGATTCTAATTTGCCAATTAGCACATTTTTATGTGGCTTTCAAGGCTCAACATTAATCCTTGCCAGGGGCAGACGAACTAAACTGTCTATGGGCAAGTGGAAACAGTCTATTGTTCTTACGTGGTGTGACTTACAGTATCAAACACACCACCATCACTCAGACTGCACAAGTTTGGTCTGTTTCCTGAAAAGAAAAGGACAAGGCGATAAAACAAAGTAGACATTAGCAATAAATCACATGACACTGAAGCAAGCAAAAGGAAATTCTTAGATAGTGGGCCGAAAAGGTTTCCCAGGGCCCACTGTGATCAGGAGGATACCTTCTTTAGGATTCCTGTAAGGTGCCTATTACCTGGAAAATAAACCATTGATATAGCAGTAAACACTGTGGTAGCATTATATTTAAAAAAAAAAAAAAAAGAATTCGTTATAATGGAAAGTGGCTTGAATGGCCACTTTCCATTGTGGCTTGAATAGAAAATACTCCAGATCTGTGAGGTTCTCTGTTATTTGAGCAGATTTGTGAGAATAAATGGCAAGTGATCAGTGTCTGAATGACTAAATGCCATCGCTTAATGAAATTAATAATGTTGCATATTTTATGTATGAAAAGGGCTAAAGTGAATTATGCTGAATTAGTGGTTTCTGATGCTTGCTTCAGTGTTGATATTTGTCATGACCTTATCAGGGGATTGCAAAGTGTCTTGTTTCTGTGATTTACTGTTCGAGATTATTTAACAATGGATTGGGCTGTCCTTGGTTAAATCTAGAGTTAAATGTGTTTTGGTACTTTTTCTTTTTGTTCCTTTTTTCTTTGAGAGAGTACACAGTGTGTGAGAGACTGTGAGAGTCTCAACTGTGTCTGAGTTTACAATTAGCTCCTCTTTTCTGTTTCATTTAACTAAAATTTATTTAACGCCAGTTAAGGGACTGCAATTGATGAACTGCTTTTTAAACGTCTTTAACAAGCCTGCACAAAAGAAATATGTTCAAAAATATCCCCTGAGCCTGCAAAATGTTAGATGCAAATTAATTAATTTTTGTAATATAATAGTTGAGCCAAATACATGTGATTAATCTTAATTTGATCTCTTTGATCAGATTATTTATTTCTATAGCATTTCTAGGCTTGTATTTTTATGCTTATCCTTTGATGGTTGCAGCTGCAAATTGTCTCATAATTGTCAATTTCAGGTTTCAGCTGTTAAGTGTAGAAAGCTCCTGTACTTGAAGGAAGAAGTGGTTGACATGGTGGGATTGTAGAGGAAATGAGGCTGCATTCCTGCAGTGATTTATGAAGTGTCTTTCATTCTCTTTGTACTTCTGGCTAGTCTGCAGCTGCCTCCGACCTCACTCACTTTTATTTCAGCTGGAGCATCTCACCACACATAAAGTACATCAGCACAGGAGCAAAATGCATGAAAAGACGCCCCCGTGCGTCTTCTCTACTATTAGTCTGTACCACTTTGCCTTTCACTAATGTATTATTTTTATGTTTCATTTATCAGTGACATGCCTTGAATAAAGATATCCAGACCACGCAACTTTCACGCAACAAAAATTTAAATTTGATAAACTGTAGATTGTTCTGCAAAATAAGTTGCATCTTCAAGCTACATCTAGTGGGACCAGACAAAGGCTTAATTTTATATTCCTCTGGCAGCAGGAATTAATAGTTTTTCTCTTTTATTATTAATTTTTTTGAAAGTCTATATGTTGTAAGCGTGCCATGAAATCTACTATTGGGTGCATATGTGTGGGGAAAGTTGCAGCTATTTTATGTTAAACTTAATCAGTAATTGTGTTACATTTCATTACGTTACATTTTTATTCACTCTCCAAAATATTTACAGTGTTGAGCTAAGACTAAACTAAGATATCGCAACATTATCCAGAATTTTGAAAATGAATGCCGTTATTTTTGTAATACAGTTTGTCCCAATGTACGCTTAATCTTACCTAAATTTGTTTTTAAATTTTGACGTAATTATGTAATAAAAGCAAGCAAGGTCATGCAAAATTCGCATTTAGTGAAGATTAGTGAAATTCTGGCTTCTAATAAATGTAACCATGACATTCGATATCTGAAAAAGAGCCTGATGTATTGAATCATTTCTCACATACAGATCTATTTACACATTCACACTTTCAACTTTATTAAAAGTGGGAATTTTCAGTATATTGTAAAACAGGACAGTGACTGTTGCAGAAATTAGTCCTTCTATATTTTGACCAGAGTTGCTGATAATGGGACAAGGATCGGGGAATACAGTGTCTGACACATTCAGGGACAGCTGACCCACATTACAGTCGCATTCATCCATAACCTCTCTGTATCCACTTGGATGTCATGTGATTTTCTTTTCTTTTCTTTTAAAAAAAAAAATGCAGTCTTGAGTTTTTTACAGTTATTTATTCTCATTTAAAACAAGACATTAGCAGATGTTGTGACATCTTTTATTGGTGAGTGATCAGATCTGTAGTACTGCTGCTGTACTTGAGAGATGCTTAACAGACTTTTGTCTGTCTCTTTGCTGCTTATAAAATAATCATGATTTCCAGACAATTTCTATGAATTTAAGATTTTTAAGTTAAGAATTTAAGTTTTTTGTTGGCCAGTTGCCCTAACCACTATGTTCTTTTTTTCCCGCTGTGGATATAATTCAATGTACATGTGATGCTTTGCATTTTTAATAAATACTGAATAAAAATGATAGTTGCTTATGAACTTTTGACATTGGACATCAGACGAAAAAGCTTGCTGAATCCTGAATGTATCACTTCAATATAGTTCCTCTCTGGTTGTCGGACTTTGCTTGTGATCATGCTGGGTGTGATAATATTAGGATTTTACTGATGCTGTTACTTATCGCTACTTGTTTTTTGATACTCATTCCTATAATTTAGACCACATGTTAAAGGTACTATATAAAAAAAATGGTTATATTTTTGTTTTTTAAGGTATTAATGCATCTCAGAAACTAAGAAAATAAATTATAATTAAAAAAAAAAAACTGAGAAAGGAAAAAACTTTCTGATGACCATAAATGAGCCCATGTTGACAGGATGTGATTTTTTTTTTTTTTTTTTTTTTTTTAAACAATTTCAATTGAGAATTCTGGCATCTCTTTTTATTTAGTCTACTCAAAAATAACCTGAGTTTATATTTTAAGAAAATCAATATGTTAACCAACTTTACTGCTCTTGCAAAATATGGATTGGTGGGTATTGTCTACTGTATCTAAAGCAACTAGATTCCACCAATGATAAGGGCACTTAACCTTTCACAATGAATTTGGCAAAAGCCCTGTGATATTTTTTTCCCTCCATCTTCTGTAGGTCGGTAATGGAAAATGTACTGCTCTTGAGTGTCTGACAACATCCACAGTTGAAGCTGCAGCCTACCTAGTGTTTCTTATGAGGTAATGATAGGAATTGATTGTGATGATGCAGTGTGTTTTTTTTTTTTAAGACTTATTTTATTTTTTCTTTAAAGAGTGCAATACTTTAAGCAACAAGCTGACTCGCATCAAAGTGGGGACATGCCTCCAACACTGAAACATTTTCTGCATAAAAACTGTTAATGTGCAAAAGTTGATTATTACGATTGTATTTTATGTCACAATGTTAATTTTTAAAAGTGCCTGTTTTTCAGCTTAAGCCAGCTTTGATTTAGCTGAAGTTGAGTGCAAAATGTTGGTGTATTCTTGAAATTACAGCGTTAATGCAACCAAATTATTTATTTTTATTTATATATATATATATATATATATATATATATATATATATATATATATATATATATATATATATATATATATATATATATATATATATATATACACACAAACTGGATGAGAACCAACAAGAAACCGAATCGATAAGCAATAACGATAATGGAACCGGAATTGTTAATTCTTAATTCACAACCCTATCTCTCTGGCCCACCACTGTTCTTTGGCATATATCACATTTGGCATAACTCTTGTAAAGTTGAATAATGGGAGTCATTGCTCAAGGATGGAAAAATTGAAACATCTTTCAGTTAAACGATGTAAAAACATTGTAAACAAATACTGATACTGAGTTTTTCCTGTAGTTTATCTGTACTCTGGAATTGACCCCACCTGTCAGGAAGGTCAAATAATAAGCTATTACATTGGTTTGCAAATTCGACTCGCGTGTTGCCACATTGCAATGCTTGGTAGGTGCAGACTCACTTTTATGATGATTCCAAAATCTGGCTTCGATTCTCTGTGGATTAGGTCACAAAGGTTGTTAACTCGATTTTAAATGCAGAATTATGAAATTGACCGATTTATGGTCGAAGCCATTTGATCCAGAAGTCGTGTTAACAAAATTACATCTGTAATTTTATTTTTCAAAAAGTAGTTTACCTACTGCCGCATGGCAGATTAGGCCTCCAAAGCATCATAGAAGCACCCCTTGCACTTTCAATTTTATGCTTTTATTCACTTTTGACAAACTACCAAAGAGCAGTCCCATTTGCCTGATCTTTATGTAGCCATGAGCTTTGAAATCTTTAAAATTAACTTTTTTTTTCTTTAACCAAGGTCATTTTTGTTTTGTATATTTGGAGTCTATTATGTCAGGTATTTTGCTCAATTACCTTGTTAAATTTAGGTGAATCAATTTTAAAATGTGGTAAATTTATACGTCTCCCACGATGTTTGCTTTTCGAATAGCAGTTTGCAATGAACATTTAAACTAATCAGCCTTCCACCACATCCGAGTGCGTCTCACAGTGGCTGTATGGAACAGCCTCATGTTGTGAATGGTTTTCTTCTGTGTTACTTCAGCACTGCATGTGAAAATTAAAAATGCACCCCCAAAGAATCCTAAAATGTGAAACTTATCTTTCCTTTCTCATTCTGTCTCACAGTTATCAAATGTCAAACAGCTGGAAAGTTTGTCTGGGCATCTGTTCATTTCCCAGAACTTGGTGTCAGTATTTAGCTTTGTTTATGCCAACTATCCCTTTTTCCTTCCAAGCAAACTGGCTCCTTTACACTGCTAGAGTCTTTGAAAGCAAATTGTTTTCCAGCAGCTAGATCTTTTCAGATTGAAACACCTTTCCGTGCTATGACTTTGGTATGCAGATTTTACACGAGTTGGCAGAAGAAGGCTAACCATAATTTGACATGTTTATGAAGTGTTAAGGAATTTCAACAGTCGAGTATGTGCACAGACGAACACTTTCAGATTCATTTTTGCCTGCTTAAGTCAAGTCGTTTAAAATAAACGTAAGTCGAGTACAGAATTGCATAGAGAGAGAAAAAAACAACAACCTAATAACTAATACAAGTTTATCAAGCCTAAAATGTTTTGGCAATTGGCTGGTTTGGGTCATTCAGGTGTGTAAACACAATTCCAAGAAGAAAGGACATAATATTCCTAGAGAAGCAACTGGTGCTACCCATCAGGGCTGAAATATGGTATGGGTGTAAGACCATGTGATGAAGTTGTTGGGACAACCACTATTGGGAAAACTTTCCAATCTAGTCATTCTTGCTTCACTACTCTGACCCTCCTACCATGTGGCTTTTTGACTCATAGATGACCCCTGAGATTGCTGTAATGAATGACACTTTTTTTTTTTTTTTTTTTTGTCCACAGATTCAGCCCTTGGAGTAGGACCAGGGTTGAAGTAAAGTAATTGTGGCCTGAGCAAAGACAGACGGAGAACTGTAAGTAAACGGCACAGTTGTGGGGTTTGGTCAAGATGTGGTGTATGTAAAGCTTGTGCTTATTGTGCAGGTTTAGTCATAAGTCAGATAAGCTTTGTGGTTGTTTTGGAATGGGTGTTACTTTGAATATGTTTGTGTATGACAAGTCTAGTGACTGCTTAACTGTTCAGCAAGTAAATGGGGCAGATTTGTTTTAGGTTTTCCTCTTTGATACCAAGACTTAATCTGATTCCTTTGGATTCGACTGTGATTCTGAGGGTGTAGCACAAAACGACACAGAAGAAATGTTTTTTCTGAATGACACTGGATAGTGAAGCATGTGATACAGGCAGGACATCAAGAAAACAACCGCTCTATAGTGCGTGTACGGAAGGCCACACCCTGTGTTTCATTGTCTGCGTCTCAGACAGGATGCAGAGTTTCACACTTCCACGGGGTGGAAGTTGTTAAAGACATTGAGCACAAACTGGAATTAGTAATCATTTGTGAAAAGATGTCTGGATCAATACAATGGAAATGTTATTTCTGAGTTGCAAAATGTAATGGAATTTAAGCTTTCTGCAAACCTCACACTACTGCTGTGCTTCACAAAGTAACATTTGAATAGTAAACACTGATGTCCTTCTGGCTTTCACAAATAACTATAAAGCAGCCTGCATCCACTTGAGGTGTTGTCCGTGTAGTCATTGTTCAGAGTCATAAGGAAAAGCCAAGTGTGTGGTGCAGGTCCTGAATAATTCATTCTAGTAATGCACTGGTGGATTAAAAGTAATGCGATAGGACACAGTATCACCTTCCTTGGCTCACTGATGCATTTTTTAAAGTGTGGATGGACACCAAGATGTCAAAATGTCAATGTTGTTTTCTCCCAAAAACTGTTACTCAGTTATTGGAGAATGGGAAGGGAGCATTTGGCTTAAATTGTAAATAATTCAGGGTGGTGGTTTGGGATCTTGGTGCAATTTTCCTACAAATGTCTTTAGTGTGCTCTTTACTTTGTCCCACGTGTCATTGTGTTTGTTTGTTTGTTTGTTTGTTTATTTATTTTCCATTGACAGTAATAAAAAAAAAAAAAAGAAGGTATGTGATGACATACTGTTTGTTGTGTAACTTAAAGGAATATTAAATAATTTTTCAAATTTCCCGATAGTCATTTCAGTTATTTAAAGGATCAATATGCAGCTCTTAACTGACAACTAGTAGTATGTTGCAACTGCCACAAGATGCCAGTAATACACAAAGCCAACTCCTTTTTTAAAACCATAAAGTAACGCTACACTACAACCAGGATCTTATTTAAAAATGGTTAAATAATTCCTTATGATTTATGTTTAATAGTAATTGTACTTGCAAAGCCCATCTCCGGTATCTCATTCTTACTTTTCAGTGCATTTTAAAGGATACAGACCAGAGTCCTTTTTTGTGACATTTTCTTGCTTTTCTTACCTGCTAAGACGTAACTCTTTTCAGTGTAGTGTAAGTATTTTGAGATTATAGACGGATCTATTTTAATAGATAAAAAAGGTGACATTGCAGGCTTGTGCAGAATCCATACTGGGACCTCCACTTCTCATTTTCTAAAAAAGGTCTTTAAACTTTAAGTCTGAAACCGTTTCCCAAGCACAGTGTTTTAAAGCGGCTGAGATGAAGTTTATCTCTGTCACACACTGTCTCTCATGCATTCTTCAAATAATTCAGAATAGTATTTGGCCTTCTTTAGGGAAGGGAAGACGGAGTTAATAGCAAGCACAGATCATGAGAGTTGCTGGTGATTTAATGTTAGATATTAAAAGTTTAACCAGTGTAATATTAGATAGGTTGTCTGTAGATACCATTGAAAATCCCCCCCAAAGAACCTCTGAAATTGTAACAAACAGGTGAATTGGGATTTTCTTGAAAGAAATTGGTCAATTGAGCACACTAAAGAGTAAAACCTATTATAAACCCACTGAAATGTATTCATTGAAGTAATGAAACCATTTAGTGTTTTTCTCTTTTTGTTTTTTAAACTTTGAAAAACTGAATTTATTTATGTGTGATCGACCCATATACAGGATTCAAAGGATTTGACAGGACTCGAGGAAATGTTTAAATTTCCAGATAAAAAAAAATTCTACTAGTGTTGCTTGTTTTTACCATAAAATCCAAAATCTTTTCTTTCCGGAATTGACTTGAACTTAAATTTTGCCTTTTGTGTCAACATTGGAATGTCTCACAATGATAAAGGAATGTAATTTAAAAGCCCTTAAAAGTTTCCACTCCTAATTGGCTTTAGAGGATTAGTGGTAAATGTGAAAATTTGTGACATTAACAATCTTCATAGTGCATAGTTGTTGAAGGCAGTGTTGGATTATTGTGAAATTATTGAATCAAGTATACAGAGATTTTTCACCACTTAAGTTTGTTTATTATATAAATATATCTGTATGTTTTTTCTCTCTTCTTTGAGTTTTTATGGACGAGCACTGATGTTGGTACTAGAACCAGTACTGGAAGAGGAAAAAGTCGGATTAGTGTATCCCTCACAGTCTTGGAAATGGCTCAAGATTAATCTTTAATGGCTGAAAAATGACAAATTACAGTGTTGTGTATCTGTAATGAAGAATAATAGGTAATTTAGCTGTCTCTTTATGGATCCAATGCATTCAGCGTTTTACGAATCATCCTTGACATACTAGAGTCTTGGTTATCTTTAAATAACAAAAGTTTAGTTGTTAGAGTTTTAACACGGCCAGAGTTCTTTGTTGTAGTATTAATTTTAAACGTTGAGAAAATCTGACCTGAGGACTTTCTCCACTGTCAGAGCTGTTCAGACTGAACAACCTCCCACTAACTGTCTGATACGTGGAGACCCCTTGAGACAGCCGGCTTCCTTTTTCTGAGCTGGTAGAGGGTTCCTCTGTGCTCTTCAGATTTCCCCTCAGTCATTGACTGGTGCTGTAAATGGAGACATCTGGCTCACTGAGAGCTATTTCCATGCTCAGCAGGTTCTACTTCATTTAGAGCTGAATGTATGGCTAAGTTAAAGGTAATAAAGTATTTAGTTGTTTTTGACAGGAGTATAAATGAGTTGGATTTTCTTTTAATGCTGGAAATGTGGATGCAGTGATTCCACATTTATGTCCATAGTAGAAGCAAGACCTTTTTTGTGCAACAGTGTGCTTGGTGAGTCATCGTCTAATGAATATGCTGACCTACACAAATTGCAAAAGAAGGCAATGACTGAAATGTTATCTCTCTTCCTCCTCCTATTAACACTGGCAGCTGCTGTGATGCACATCTGATAGACTCAATCAAACCAATATTGTTGTCTACCTTTTTCAAACGTTGTCTCACTAGTCGTTTGCAATTAAAAAAAAATCTTTTAAATACTATAAATTGACTTCACGTCTTGTGATTAACAGGGTTTTTTTTTTTTTTTTTTCCAAGAGAGTCAAACCAGGAACACCGACTGTCATATACATGTGGTATGGCGTAGGACTTTTGTATATTCTAAAGCTCTGTAATACTTTATTCATTAGGCAGATAATACAGTGAAATTCCTGTTATGACATTTGCTGTTATACATAGCCCTGTGAAGTTTGATTGTGTTGCTCCCTCTAGCTGCAGCATGCAAGATTTGTGTTGTCTTCCTGTAAGACCCTATACATTGAGTTTCTGTGTTATGGATCAATACTGAAGCAGTGAGCTGACACAGTGAAAAGCAATATCCATAAATAATGAATAAGGAACCCCATTACCCTGCTCCGCCTTTTAGTCCCGGTCAAGAAAAGAACAAAACTGGAAACGTGTATTTTTTACCTATGTTGCAGTCGGATGTGAGACGAGACATTAAAGTTTGTTTCTGCTTTCTATTATTTTGGGCAGTGACTGAATGTGTTTCAGCATCTTCTTACTTTCTTTTTGCATTTGTGAGCACAATATGACTGTTAGACCTAGTAACACTGACGCAGCACTTTCACTTTCACTGTCACTGTCTGAACTGCTGCGGTCACATTACTGGTAATGTGTACATGAGCGGAGCGAGCAGGAAGCCCCGGTGGATCCCTTCAGAACCTATCCAAGTGGAAGTCTGCTAGAACCTGCAGTCAATCACGCGAGGAGACTCGCCCGACTGCAGTGGGTCTAACCTCACGAGGGTTGGGACTGTGACTGAAATAATGTGGGCGTGTTCCAGCCAATTGCTGGGTTTTTATGTTCCATCCAATTTCAACATGGCACTGTGCATTACGAGAACAAAGGCGCTTCAAAAGCGCCCTTCAGAAATGAGTGGTCCTGGATTTAAGTATTCAAGCTGCAGGTAAAGCTTGTGCTCTCGGACTGCTTGTATATCAATGTTTTGTACTTGCTCCCACCCACTACCGTTTAGCAGGATGCTTCTGGCTTTTTATATTGATATTCATTTTCATGGAAAATGGCATGTTGGAAAAAACTTACAACTCTATATAGAATAACAGCTCCAGAGTATGGTGGTCTGCCGCACAGAGCCAGCCTTGTTGATTAGTTTGTTTTGTGTCAGTGATTGTGATGCCACCGCACCAACAGAATAACTGCAAATAAAGTTGCAATCTCTGCTACAGACTTGGAAGATGGAACACCTTGGTATAAAAACTGAAAGAGCTAAGCTTCCTCGATAAGTACAGCCCGCGCTCTCTCTCCTTGTAAACGGCCTCAATGTTTCTTTTCCAGTCTGGTCTGGACCTTGTTGGCTGGAAATAGTGTTTGGTTTATTCATACTCCCCCTGAAATCAACAATCATCTCCTTTGTGTTTGGTCATGTTCAATTTGACTAGTGTTCCCACACCAGGAAAAATATTTTCCACAAGCTCTCTGTAAGCAGCCTCCTGTCTGCCACCGACACGCCCCACAGCAGCAGTAGTTGTCTGAAGGTGACAGGACTTTCGTTTGTACTTGAAGGCTGAGGTGCACAGAGCAAAGGCAAACTTGGAGTACAGCCCGCTGTGCTGGCGACCACCTGCTCAGACGCACCACCTTCAGTCACACCAACTGAGAGTTGCTTGTTCAGTGGTCGATTATCCACACCGTGGTAAAGGCTTCACCTGTGGAACTTTTTGCTTAATCGTAAATGATTTAATTAAAGCATATTGGTAGATAGTGTGATATTGTGTGTCTAACTTGATGGCAGTGACACCAATTTACCATTATTTTTAAGTTGCATTTAAATACAGATACAAACACTGTCACCTGTTGAGGGTAACAGTTTTTGACCCTTGTATATGAAGGTTTAGGGATCTGGTCATTTAGGTCTAGCTAAGGTCATTTTCTTTGTTTATAAAAACGAACATCTTATTTTTTTATTCAATATAAAAAGAGAAAATTAAAAATAATTTAATCATGTGTCTACCTGGAGTTCAAACATCATTTTTATGCCACCGTCTTCTCCAAAAATTGCCTCTTCTATCATCCGAATGAGCAAAGATGGTGATTGCTTAGTGCAAGATTAAAGGTTTTAAAAGCATAATTTATTGGACTTTGAATCTGTATTTTGTTGTTTTTTTTTTTTTTTTTTTTCCTTCCTCTCTCTTTGCGGTTCTTTGCTGTGGCGTTTTTTGATTTTTGACCAGGCATTTATTACGTACAGTTGCACATGGGCTTCTAAGAAAAAGCTGTTGTCGATTTGCTTTTTTTAGGAGTGTATTCCCAAATGAAACTATTCTCCAAGTAATCACTTTATTACATGCTAAATAACAATAAATTATAGTGATAAACTTAATTGCACATTTCAAATACTTTATTTTTCCACTTTTATTACAATTTCCAGCCTCTAAAATATCAGTTATTTTTTTTTTTTTATTCTTAAGATTATTACAGTGATCACCAGCCCCATCTTGACCCCAGTGACAGATCATTACCATAATAATCCTGTCTGGTTTCTTATTTGTCTCCTGAGTGCTTACTCGTGAGCCCTCCCCCACAGTATCCTCGCTGTATCCTTCTTATCAATTCTCCTGCTGCATACAGTGGCTTGGATTTCTTACAATATTTTGTCCACTGCTTCCTGAATTAATGGAGAAACTAGGAGCTCGAATTTCATATGGGAAAAGCATTTTAGCGGCAAGTTGGAGGAGCTAAGTATAAATGGTTTACCGCTGCAGCTGGTGGTGGAGGGGTGTAGAGCTGTGGAAGCAGCGCTGGCGGGGATAGCATCCTCAATGCACAGCAGCAGAAGGCAGTGGAGGGAGTGGGAAGAAACGGATGGAAACAGTGGGAGACAGACAAGAGTAGTGGCAGACACTGCATCCTGTGTATGCTTTGCAATCAAAGAGAGGTGTTTTGCTGGTGGAAGTGAGTTTGGCAAAAGAAGGGCTGCTCCAGCAGGAGGCATATGCTGCTCAGAGATAAAAGTATAACTGAAGGAGTGGAGAAGGTGGGAATTGATCATGAGAGAAATGGACTGACAAACTGTACCCGATTCAAGTCCCTTGAATATGGATTAAGGCAAGCGCCAGCGTCTGTAATATGCTCACTGTAGATAAAAACAAGCCTAATCTATGGCGGAGTACCTGTGGATCGGCACTGTGTGGAATATAATACAGAAAAGGCATCAGCTTTAAGGACAACTGGTAGTACTCAGTAAAGGACCAGGAAGTGGCTGCGACAGCCAGTCTCTCCTCTCCACACGCCTTATAACTGCAGGACAGAGAAGCTACTAATGAGCAAGTCGATGTGTGGCTGTGGCTGTGGCATCATCTCCTCCCTGATGAAGAGACTGGGCCGCACAGTTTGCTGCTCAGATTTCCTCTCTTGCAGCCATACTTCAGAACAGCTGCAGCGCCTGGCCACCGGCTGCTCACCTCGACTGAAGGTAACTGTGCGTAGCTCCGGCTGACATAGCCACGACTGTGTCATGCCTCTTGTTAAGCAGGAATTAAGCTTTTTTGCACACAGTCCAGCAGCCATGTGAGCCCCAACAACCTATTAAAAGAAGCACGACTTATGAAGATTTAGTGTCCTTTAACTTATTTGCCTATGACTTTTGTTTTTCCTTCTCTTCTATGTAAAGCTACACAACCCACACAGAAGCTCAGTAATTGATTCTTTAATGGAACCAGTTGATTTAATGGCAGTCTTGTGGCCTTGACAGTAGATGTGCTTTCAGTTTGCTCAGTGTTTTTAATGCATGCCTTTAGGCTGGCTGATTGCTGCGCCACTTCAGTTTAAGAAAAATCTTTTTTCCAATGGAGCAAACAAGACCCAACGCAAGATTGTACATGAGTCTGAGTACTTCTGGGTGTACGTGCCAGTGTGTGAATAAAGAGGGCAACTCCAAAGTCTTCTTTTGAATGGCTCTACCTTCTAAGATTCCCTCTGCTTAGTTGGGTTTTCTACACATGACTGTTTCACTACAGAATGTGCTTGGAATTGGATTTTAAGCGCCTTCCGGAGTCTTCCTGGCAGCTGGCCATTCTCACAGATGAGGAGATTGATTGTTTTGCTTTCCAAGACGATTTGTCGTCTCGAGAGTCATGAGCTGTTGCATGGCAACAATTCAAAGGAAAAGAGATAATGATTGACAATTTTAGGGACAATGGATTGCATATAGCCATAACTCTTGTCTTGTTTCTTATGTTGAATAGAAATGTTTTCCTAAAGTTTCTGATGTCAGTTAATGTGTTTAGGAAAAGAAAAAAAAGTTAGCCTTCTATTAAAAGGCAAACTGTGTGGATTTAAATGTTTTATTTTGACTCCTAACAGAACACCATCTCAAAATGGAGCTATTGATTAATCGCTCTTATTTGTAGGGTTAAAACATCTTAAATTGAACATAGACACTGCTAGAAATGCGTTTTGAGCTCAGAGAACTCATAATAACAAGAGTCAAAACTGCTTTACAAGCTGACTTAACCTGGGGGGGTCTTATGTGTCACTTTCTAAACACTATTATTGGTCTGCCCAGCGTCCACTAGTCATCTACTATTAATATTATGGAGTTTAAGTGGACCGTCTCTGCATCAGCTGCTCAATATATTGCCATCTGCTGTGTGCTCTGAGAACACCCAGTATTATTGCCACTTTTCCAGCTGTTCTGTTAAGGTCACATTGATGTGATTTACTGCTGCCGTTTCTGGTTGTAGAGCTCTGTCCTCTAATTTTCTTTTCTTAGTCTCAACCAGTTTTATTTTCTAGAAAAACCCAGTAGTTTTAACATGATTCATCCTTCTGTAAGTTAATCTCAATCTTCTTTTAAAGCTGGAAACAAATTTTTTTCAGATGAGGTTTTGAATAATTGTTAATTGTAGTTTGCACTGGTAACCTTGTGGGAAGTATGTAACTGCAAACAGACCCAGCAGTTTTCTGTAGCTTTTATCGGCATGATTCAGGTGGCTGACGCTCCTTGAACTACAAATAGATCAGGGTTTGTGATCGATACTCAGCAGTTACAATGCTTTCATCACCCAGTCCAGTAATACTCTGCGCGAAGACAGACCTCCAAGTACATTTACAGCCAACGTCGAATGACTTACTTCCGGCACAAGAACATTACAGCTATGATTTGACTGTGTCAGACTGTTTCAGGGGTTAGTTTGAGTCAGTAGTGCACTCCTGCTAAAGCTGCTTTGATAAAGAATAAAACAAGACTTTGCCGATTTGTGCCATTAGTTTTCTACAGCAGTAAGAAACAAGTTCTCAGCTGTGATCACGTGCAGGTACACAAACTCCTTCATAGTACGTTAATATCTTGTCTGCTTGTTGAGCACACATGACAGATTATATAAACCTCTGTCCAAATCTAAGAGAAGACGGTATATGTTGGCTGTAGGGCTCCGTGTTGACTCAGTTCACAAGACTCAAGTGATTTCTGTTCCTCACCCCTGACTTTCTGTAAGGTGCCAACTTGGCGATGCACCCTGGAGAAATCAACATCTTTTCTCATCAGCTGCTACACCAAAGACCTTATGGGTGTCTTTTGCCTCATATCTCTGGCAGTGGACACACATTGTGCATGTCATTAATTTAACAGATGGAAAATATGTTTCCCAGGGAGCACCACTGAAACTAATGGACCCCAGGGCACAGTTTAGAAGAAGCTGTTTTAACTTGTGTTACACAAACTGATTGGCAGTTGGAGTGAATATCTGCAACATTTGTGTCAGTTCTTTTTGTAATAATAATTCTTTTATTTTGGCCGGGGAAGTTTCCTGAAAATCAGATTTATCTGTAGGTAACCTCAGCTGTCTCTAGAAAAACTTACTAGATAGTAAGTATGGTATTTTGTAGTGCCACTTGTATTTATTGTGAGATTCTACATTGATCACCCATAACATGATGGGTTATATCAGTAACACAGCTCACCTTGTTACCACGCAGTGAAGAATGTGCATACTGGCAGTAACACGGATGACACACTGACATTTGCCACTTACCTCAGCGTTTTTTGCTGACCACTTGCACCCCCCTCCACCCTCTCATAACCACATCAGTCCTCTGCAGCCTCCCCCAGCAGCACGGCAAAGGGCCGTGAAAATATCTATTTTAGAAAAGACTTAATAAACAATGAAATAAACAACAAAAAATCTGAAGAGTTCTCACAGTCTCCAAACTCCCCGAATAGGTCTGTTTGGATGCAATGCATTTGTCAGATGCAATCCGAACCCACAAAGGCCCCTTCCTAAAGCCACAGGACCCAGAGGATCTATTGCTCATGTCCCAGTACCAGACACTCCAGGGCACCTTGAGATCTGCTTTGTCCTAGCAGTGATAGTTTGCAGCTATTTTGGCAACACAAGAGGACTTAAAGCTGTGTCTGATCAGTGTAGGCTTCATGGGATGTGACGAACCTAAAGTAACCCCCAATCCAACATGAGAAGTTGCAAGTTTCCTGGCACCGTTTTTAAAAATATTCCCTGCTATTTATTTTGTAGTTGACGGCGGCAGAAAAATGGACAGATCACATGATCAGAAGGTGATATTAGCAGTGTTGCTTGCCATATTGTTTGTTCTGACAAGTTAATAATAGATGCACAAGATAAAAGGTTGCACCAGGAAGGGTTTCACCTTGTCTATTTGAATTGCAACGTCGTTTTTAGAAAAAACTATCTTTTTCTGAATGATGAACAAAGCTGCTTATTTGTAGCCAATATAAGCATGTGCTTTTGGGATCCTAATCTTGGAACAACTCTGATATTGTTTTTTTTTTTTTTTTTTTTTACATTTGCTTTCAGTGTTGTCTATTAGGCGATACAAATTCACACCTGCCCTCCCCCCATTTTTCCTAAAGCTATTTTTTTCCCACTTTACAGTTCCTGCTGGACTAAGAATAGAGACTGATGAATGAAACTTGCATATGCATGGTGAGGCCCATGTGTAGTTGGACTTGCATTTATCTGTATGTGATCTACATCAAAGCGCCAATTTATTAACTTTAAAATGCTTAAGAAAGGAACAGTTTGTAATTATAGAAGCTGCTGCTTCTCACTGTTTAACTTGCCATTAAACCGCTGGATAAAAATGAATCGCAGGCGAGCTTCAATTATCCAGTTTCATCAGCGTTGGGCTTTTCATCTCGTCCGTCTTTTCAGAGCTCACAACCGTCTGAACAACAGCAGCCAGCACCTCTCGGGCTGTGTTAAGGACATTAATAACAAAATCCTTGTCGTTACAGTAAAAGGCAGGGAAACTTTAGCTATTCATAGCCTTCCTTTTGAAAGCTCGCAGCAATGGACCTGTCAGTCCCAAGAGGGAGGGGGGGAGACTGTGCAATCTGAGATTGGTCTAATGCTTCCCACCACAGCTACATTGGGACTATATGGCAAAGAGAAGAGAAGCCATACAAAGGTATCAGTGACATTTTCCTCAAGGTCAAGGAACTTGGTATGAATGGAGGTAGATATAGTACGCAAGCCTCCTCAAAATATCTCTTGTATAGTAGCTTGTAGAGATTTGGAACTGCAGGCTGCATATCTAACTCTGAATTTGTCACAGTTTAAGATTAGTTAAATATTTATAAGCATTTAAAATATCTATTGTCACCGTTAAAGCTACTCTAACAAAGATTATGCCCAATGCGGTAGACAGAAATGAATTTTCTTTCAAACGGTGAAAGCTCTCTAAAATCATTGATCTCATTTGTCCGGTAGTCTGTTACCATATGACTAATGCAAGAAACTGAAAACCTAAAATAATTTTATTTATGGAAGTTTTAGCCATAAAACTTTGTACCCGTTATTCATTGTGGTTGACAATGCAACATGACTGTTTTGGAAGGATATCTTTTATCTTTATTTAGGACCACAACAGAATTTATTTATAGTCGGTTTATTTAGCCTCACACAAGTCATGAGGATCTAAATTGATATCAGAGGTTACGTTACAGGTTCGAGGTGTGTGCTCTGCTATAATGCAGCATTATGTTACACTGCTTTTAATGACGTTTGTGAGTTTTAAATTGCCACCCTAATAAAACTGAAAACTGGACATTGGCCAAGAAAATTACAGATCAGTCCAAGTATGTTTTCTAAGTCAAACGGGGAAAAAAGACAATGCAATTTATCTCCATTCAACAAATTTTTATAAACTTAAGAAACAAAAAAATGAACAATGTAGTGCTGTTCTATACTTCATCTTGTGCAAAAAAAAAAAAAGAAAAAATTCTAACCACAATTTCTACCTGCCGTTGTTTATGTATTACTTGCTCGGGGGTCATGTTCTGGGTCTGTGGAAAGCACCTAGAGACAACTTGTGTTGTAATAGACTATATAAATAAAATTGAATTCAATCTTTTGAATTAAAACCCAAAATAAATTTCCTGACAAAAGTTGAATGCACTGTCTCAAAACACTATTAAAAGGTCCTGAACATGTATTTAGTATTATTAAACACAGCTATAGTGAACGAAGTTCAGCCAATAACTATTTTCAACAATATTATGGGCTGGTCCCCTCATTGCCCAGAAATAAATAAAAAACAAAAAAAAAAAAAAATTAAATTTTACCTGGAGTAAAAATGATGCAGACCAACACAGAAAATGCTGGGAGAGCTGATCAAAAGATCCTTTAAAGGCTTTTGACCACCAGTGTGGCCTCCAGAGTGATATTACTTAAAAAACAATGAAGTGGAGTTTATCTTTAAAGCATCCTTGCCATTCAGAACACAAGACAGATTATGTGGCAAAATAAGATTGAAATGATGAACCTGGGCAGTGTAGCCCCAAAATAAAATCCGGGAGTGCTACAAACATTAGGATGACATTACAAATTAGTCATACTGTTGCCATGAAGTGTATCCAAATTTAACAGCGGACAGCAGTTTGCACGTCTGACATCACTGACACAATCTTCTTACACACCGGCCGGGAGGGTGTGGGCCTTCCACACCGGCTGCTGTTTCATTTGTTAGCAGGTTTTAACTCCGAGCGCTACTCGTCCCAGAGGGGATGGCCCTTACATACATAACCAACCTCTCCTTTTTCATGCCTGTTGGTCTACCTTTGGTGGCGGAAAAAAGAGGTGATTTAATTTCACGCCTTTTCAAAACGTGGCTTTTACGTACAGGCACTGTGACCGGCAAAAGGTGGAACTGTTCAGCAAAGAAATGCCAGTATGTAAGGGCCTTAGATGAGTCTTGAGGCCGAGAATGAAACCAGCAGTGTTCTTTTTGGAAGAAGACCACTTTTCCTCCTAAACCATTTGCTATTGATTCAAATAATGCATGCAGAACTTGCTGCACATCCTTCAGCATAACCATTTTTTAAACTTTATGCCCATCGTTCCATCTTCAAAGTTTGTGGTTGAATCAGCAAAATATTTTCCAGCTAACATCACACGTGTACATAGCTTTTCTTTTTTTTTTCTTCTTCTTTTTCTTTCTGTAACACCGCATTTGTAACAGATAAACCAGAGAGGGAGGAAAACGATGCATCTTTTTAAACTGATTTCATATTTTATCTTCACCACAAGTGTGGGATGTTATTTTCACAGGGAGAGTCTCAATGCATTTTTTTCTTTTGAAAAGAATAATAAAGAGAGTTGAAAGGGCTGACTGTGAGACAGTGAGCGGCAGTAGGCTGCTCACTGGGAGATCACAGGCTGCTCGCAATTATTTCACTGTGTTGGAATGAAGGAAACAAGCTCATATTTTTATCCTTTCTCTCTCTTTCAATCTCTCTTCCTTCTGCAGTATTAAATATTTTAAAGAAAGAGTGGAGTGTCAAATTTAAAAATTTTGTCACTGTCCCAGGAAGTGGTCACTGTAGTTCGTGTGAATGTGGAATGTGAGAGGGAAAAGGACAAAATGCACATTTTTGGGTCTGATGCCTTCTCAAATGGATTGCTGTTTCTATTTGTTTTCGAACGAGCTGGATAAAGATGAAGCTGCAGTGGCTGTACTTTAATGCCACATGTAATTTGAGATATTTCAGAATCCAGCTGCAGTACCTATGTATTTACTCTCTAGGATTGTCAGTGTAAACCTATAAAATCAGAATTTCAGTTCAGTCTTTTGGTAAATTTAATCAATGTTTTGCTTTTGTATTTGACAGACTGGACTTTGTTTATTGGCTGTTTGAAAATTTAGTAGCGCTCTAGGCAGTTCTGTTTGTTCATCTGTGTTTGAGGCAGAGCGTTCAGTGCTTTTGGATCTACAGTCAAACACAATCACTCCTACCTGTTTTTGGTTTTCCCTGCTGGGGAGCGGCTCAAGTGTATATTACAAATTGTCCACACCAGTAATATTTGTTGGAGAACACTTGTGACAAGAGTATAGATGATATTCAAAAGTAATTTTATAAAAGTAAAAGTAATTTTCTTCCTCATAAACAGTTTTCCTTTACAACTAAACTAACTTTTTTTTCTTTGTGTGTGTCGTTCCAGAATGTCAAGCCCTTTTCCTCCTCAGACAGCCTAGCGAAGGTCCAGGAGGTAGCAAGCTGGCTTTTGGAAATGAACCAGGATCTGCTGTCGGGGGGCAGCAGCAGCAGGCGGAGTCGGGGGCCCGGGGGTCCGGCATCGCGAGGTAACGCCTCCTCTACGGCCCGGGCACCCCAGCAGGCAGGAGAGGAGGGTGATGAGGATGAGCACATTAACCGGGTGGTTGAGGACGATGGGCGGCTGCAGCAGAGGGTGAGACCAGCTGACATTAAGGAAATGACTTTCTTTTGTGACATTTGAAGGGGGAAAAAAAAAAGGTGAGGGGTGGCTGTGAGAATATGTTAAGAGTTCAAGAGGAATGACTAATAGCTTTCAAGTTTTCATCAGATTCAGCAAGTTCTTGATTCAGCAAATTCTTAAAATTGATTTTCCTATAAGGCCATTCCTTGCAATCACTTTTTCCATTCTTTAAACAGCCAGCGGTGTCAGAAGTTGAGCGTGAAAGAGCGCAGCCATGGGCACCCAGCGAGTCTGGAGCCAGCAATGGCCCTCAGGGAGACGAAGAGGCCGAGGAAGACGAAGGAGGCCCGCCAAATGAAGTGAACAGGGCAGAGAAAGGAGCCAGGTGGATGTGGGGGCCGGAGCAGAGACAGTTGAGAGGCCAGCTAGTTCTTGAGGAGGAGGACGAAGAAGAGGAAGAGGAGAACAACAACAACGGCAGCAGCCACCAAGAGGAGGAGGAAATGGAGGAAAGGACAGAGGGAGGGGAGGGGCAAGGAAGGGAGGAGGAGGAGGAGAGGGAAGAGGGTGAGGAGGAGGAAGAGGAGGAAGATGAGGAGGATATGGACCAAGACAGTGATGAATATGAACATTCAGCAGAGAGCGGGAGGGAGGAGGAAGAAGAAGGAGGAGAAGGCGAGGAGGGGTTAAATTCTCCCTCTCTCAGGAACAATGTGTCTGCACCCAATAATAATCAGGAGTCGGGATGTACACACCAAAGCTCTTCCAACAAGAAGGTAAGCACTGCACTCCAACTCTGACCGTCTGTGAATAGTTTGTAAATTAAAATTGTGGCTAATCATAAATCGTAAATACATATTGCTTCCTTTTTTCTCATAGGATTTAGTTTCTTAATGGTTAACGCTCCACATCACTAGGTGAAACTCTTGACCATCACACTACTTTCAATTCATAGTCTATTATTTTTGACAGCAGCGCCATCTTGTGGCCAAAATGTTTCTCACACCAGGAAGGAGCTGAAAAATTCACAGTGGAGGCTTTAGGATACTGGAACTGCATTAAGTGATAAATTGCAAAGTGAGATTAAAACGCCTGACCTAAATTAACACTATGTGAAAAGGGTGAGTGGGTTTTAGGCTGGAATTAGAGGAGAATGGCTGTTCTGGCTCCACAGTGTCGATTATGGTAATTACAGTGCTGCTTTCCCACCAGCCAGAACCTGAGTTATTTCTTAAAGTCCCCACAAATACATGTGTGAAAGAAGCCCTGAGAAAGTAATCTGGTTTCCTTGGGACTGCTTAGACCGTTATATTTTTTGCTTGTAAGGAGGTCTGTTCCTTTCCCCCCTATCATTTTAGATGTTTGTTTCATTTTGGATGTTTGTTTCACATAACGGCAAAATGAAAGTGTTTAAAAGAAGAAGTATAAAGAGAAGTATAATGCAGATTTCCCCCCATCACCCAAAACGGTGGTGAATAAATAGTGAGAGGTACACACTTTCTTGGCATGAGTGGCCACATAATGCACACATGAAGAACAATACATTAGTGCAATTCATAAAACTGTTGTTGATAAAAGTTTGTGGAAACTTCAATCTTTGGTGGCTTCTATAATAAGTCACAATTTTTTAGTTTAAAACTGCTCACAACCTTATTAAAAAAAAACATAGATTTGAGGAGTTGGAATGTTGCACATTTTTAGTTTTTAATGAATTCTGGTTTTCCATTGTTGGATGCTATAACTGTATAAATATGCAAAATTGTAAAGACTTCATCTTTAAAAAGCATAAATTGAAAGAGGAAAGTCCTCACTGTTTTTACTGCTACAGTTTCCAACAATAACCATTTAAAGCCTACATACCGCAAATTTTATTTTCTATTGCTTAGCTTTGAATCCCTATTTTTTTTTTTTCTTTGCATCATGCTTATTAGTTATAGCCATAGTTTATCCTACCTATGGTCTAGTATACACTCGGGTCCAGATGTATTTGGACAGTTGCAGAGTTTTTTTGTCTTTTGCCCCTAAAGAATTTTGCATTTACACACAAACGGTGTATTAGAAATAAAAGAATCAATATGTGATCAAAGTCTAGACTTTCATCTCTGGTTTTCAGAGGTTTTCACCGAAATATTGCATTACCTTTTAGGAATTACACCAGTTTTAAACCAAGTACCCCAGTTTCCAAGGTGATAGCTAGCTGGTTCCTTTCCTTGAAGAAGAGGAACTCCTTCACACCATCAACAGGAGTCAAGAAGACGGTAGATGTGTCATTATCAAATCTGCTATCAAGAGACGCCGTCATGAATACAAATACAAAGGGTTTACAACAAGGTGCGCAGCATTGGTAATATTCACAGAAGGAAAGGCAGATTTAACTGTGTTCTTCTGAAACGGGAGAATCAGATTCTGTTGACACAGAACAGCTCATGATCCACATGTTGTGTGTCAAACATCACAGAGGCACTGTTATGGTATGGGTATGTCTGGCTGCCGATGGAACGGGCTTTCACGTTTACTGATGATGTGACTGCTGACGGTGGTGGCAAAGTCATGTATTGAGCCATACTCACTGCTCATGTTCAACCAAATGCTACTAAACTGATATGACAGTGCCTTTGAACGTGATGCTGTTTGAAGTCAAACAAATTGAATATTCTTTGATGGCCAAGCCAGTGACCTGCTCTCAGACCAGAAGAACACGATTTTCTGTTACTGAAGACGGACAGCCCATAAACGATAAGCAGCAACTCAAAGTGGCGCCAGTGAAGGTCTGGCAAATCATCTCCAGGGAGGAAACTCCTTATTTGGTGACGTCCACGGGCTCCGTGCTCCACACTTCAGGCAGCCACAAACTGAAAGGGATTTTCAAGCAGTTAATGATTATGGTTACGTTTGTTACGATCATTTTGTTCAAATACATTGAAAAGTGTCATGATTTTATGAAACCTCTTAAATGAAAGTGAGTCTACACTTTGATTATATTTGATTATTTTATTTCAAATCCAATATGTCCAATACATCAGCATCTATATACTTCCAAACCTAACTGTGGTGATATTTTGTTTATTGCCCTCGAATTATATTATATATCTGATGCCTATCAAATTTACTGGAGGGCTGAAGAAACTCATTTTTATTTTTTTCTGCTTCTTAAAAAGCAGCAGAAGAAGAAGAAAAATATAACTTAATGATGCTCCAAACCTTCAAAGATTTGAGCAGCACGTCTGCACCACAGTGGAGGTTCGGTTCCCTCTGCATTGCAGCATGTTTGTCCCAGGCTTTGACGCTAGATGGAGGCAGCGGTCAGTAAGACCCAAACGCGCCGCGCAGTCGCCCGTGGCCCTCGGTGTGTGATTGATTTTTGCAGCTAAGCCCCAGACTGCGCCAGAGGCATTAAAGACTTGTTGCTTTTCACACATGGATGCTGTCCAACTCCAAGAGCAAGAATTCAACTTTAATGTGTTTGCTTTTTCCAAGTAAAGCATCTGCTGTTTGGCAGCAAATGCACACAAATTGTATTTATTATGTAAATGTTAAGACATAATCAGAGCATCCTAGGCTATTTTCTTTTCCTGCAGTTTTCTTATGGTTGCAGAGCATGGCTCTTTTACATTATTCCTTACATAAATTAAAATTGCAGGTTGTTCCTTGTCATTAATGCACAGTAGGAAGAGATTTATGTTTTGCCCATTATACTTAATAATAAAGGTTATCTTCCCAATGTAATATCATGCTGTAGACCTGCTGCGGTGTAATGGCGAGGGTTAGCAGCATTTATATTCAGTCCAAAGCGCTTGCGCATTAATAGGACGGTGTCAGGCCAATCGATTTGTCTCCACAGCCATGAGACGAGCTGTCTCACAGAAAATATGGCAGATCAATTTGTCGTATACCTCGTCCACCGGAGGTGATTGCAATGTGTATAAAAAAAAAAAAACAACAGTTTACATAAATATTATAACCGTTTACAGCATTTCACATTCAAGGCAGACATTTCCTCCCTTTCACAGAACCTGCATCTTAATTTGTACTGCTCATCTCAGTTGCGCTGAAAGCTGGGAGTCATTTCACAGTGTACTGTGTTACTACACGCCAAACATTCTTGACTTCGTGCCTCCAGTCGTATTGGTGCGTCTTATCTAGTTTTGCAAAGCGAGTGATCAAGCAGTTATATAGGATCACGGTATTAAGAGGTGGAGCAATTGATCTCATGTTTATCAAGTCTTGTCGTGCATACCATGGTAACATTGAGAAGATAAACGCACAGTATGAACGATTTGTGTGTGTTGTTAGTGAACCAGTTCTCCTGTTCATCCTGTTATATTTACCTACTATTACCCATGATGGCCTTATGCCTCGCCAGCTCTCAGAAATGTGATGTAGACACTTTTGCTTTGTCATGGTGAGACATGTCAGAAAACAAATAGTTCAAAGAAGTAAAATAAATTCTGAAGTTCTTCCATCATGTAAGGGACAATAGTAAAATTAATATTAATCTGAAGTGCTATGTGGAGGATGTGCATTGCAGAAGGTTGCATAGACCTGCGCAGCTTTCAGTTTCCCAGGTTCCTTTGGGTGTGATCATGTTGTAGCAGACTGGAATAGTGTCTTTCACATGGCTTGGTGGCCTAAGATTAGTTCGAAAGCTCAAGTAACCTGTACAGGGTCGCAACATGTCAAAAACAAGCCAGCACACAGTATTTGGCCATCAGTTCCTTCACAATATAGGTCTTACAGCAATTTTGGTTTGATTGATCATCTCTAATGTGAAAGTATCACATTCAGCCAGTCAGAATAATGTGCTGATACATGTTAAGGGATTGCAGTTCTCTTCTGAGTTGTTCTGCAGGTTGCTTCATATTCTGCCCAAATTGATGGCTGTTTTCTGCTGCATGCCAATTATATTTTTGGGATATTAAGTGTAAATGGCATAAATATGATCCCCTCCAGGTACACAACTTGCTGCCTTTCTGCTTTCACAGCTCTGTCAATGTTTTGTGTAGCAAAATGTAATTAAATAAGAAAAGCCACCTGCTGTTTTTACTGTCTTTGTAGCTTAATTTGAAACACTTCGCAGTAGGATTAAGTCCTTCCTTTTTTGATTCTATTCTAGCAAATCCTTCTTTGACTGTATGTGCCGTACATACTAACCTTTGAGAACTGTGATCTTCTCTTTAAATATCCTAAGCGCTTTTGCTGGCAGAGACAGAATAATTGACATTCCTTGACATCTTGGCAGAGTCGAGTAAATTGTCCGATGATAATCTTTGCCTCAGTGTTTACGTTGCCTGGCCTGACTCAGATGAGGATGTAGTAATCTGTGCTGTTTTATTTATTTAAAATGCTGTCAAATTTCATGGGGTAAATTTATCTGGCCTTAGTGGTTTTTAGGTAACCAAGTTTGGAGGACCAGAGGGTCAGGGACTGGTCACAATAAGGAAACTCCCTGGGCACATGTGTGCTGTGTCAGGCAAGTCCAGGCACACATTCCAGCTCTGAAGGGGTCATGAGAGCAGATTCCACAGTGCCTGTCTGAGGGGGCAGAGGCTGAGTCGGCCCATCCTCTTTTCAGGCCCTGACATCAGCTGCTCCGCCTGGCTTAGGGGCAAAAGTGACCTCACAGCCTAGATATACTTTAAAGGGTGCCAGTCGACAGGGGGGATAAGATCCGAGTAGGTAGGAGCTCAGCCAGTGTAGTTGTAATACATCTGCGCAATGGTTTCATGGTGCAGGGGACGGCCTACGCTCATTTAAGAAAAGCCGTCTACTTGCTGCTGTAGTCGGCCGGCTTTCAGATCTCCTCCTGGGACATGATCCTGTAAACACCCTGTTTTGCAATGCTGCGGCATTGCCCTATTCCCCGTTTCTCATCATCGAGTGCTCAGAGAAAGATGCCAAATGTTACCTCAGGTAAAGCGAAGACGCCGCATGTCTCGCTGGAGAGCCAGGCGCTCGGCCTGGCAGACCCCAAGGACATCGCCACCGAGTCGTTACCGCCCCAGAGAGTACTCAAGATATTTAGCATCAATATTATTGCGCAAGGTTTACCTTTTTGTCGCCGACGGGTAAGTATTTGCCATCAGTAACGCAGTTGGGTTTCAGTTTTGCCGTCTTTCCCAGAATGGTAAAGGTTATTGTACACGTTTGTCCTAACTCACCTTGGTGGTCGTTGCTTTTTATAAAAGTTTCTTCTAAAAACGTCACATCCAGAATTGAAGATACCGCCTTCAATCTATTCCAGCTCCATCAATTATTGTATTTGTTGTCGCCACAAAAACATTAATTTCTTCTCATTTAGTTTTTCTTTCTGTTATGAATTTACATTTTCCCAAAGTAGGAATCCATTTTTTTTTTTTTTTTTTTTTTTTAAAAGCTGGTGACCAGAAGAGACTAAAATAAAGGTATTTTGGTGAACATGGATTAGACTTCTTTTTTTTTTTTTCATTTATATTCAGGAAATATATTTACAATTTGAAAGTCCTTTTATTTGGGGGGCTTTTATTTTGGGCTGTTGAAGGCTAAAGCACTTATTAAGCGTCATTGCTCTCCATCTATGACATTACTTAAGCAAATTATGTTGCCTGGCAGCTGCTTTAGCAGTTGCACTGCTTGAATGACAAAATCTGCCTGGCCTTCTTACAGAGAGAATTCATCCTAATTTAAAATGCAGCTTGAAATAATGAAATAAAACTACTATCAAAAAAGCCGAACATATCCAGGCAGAATTAAAAGATGTGCGTTTATCCCAACGTAATGCACAGATCCCTGGAAATTAAATCCAACTGAAAGCCATTTACATGGCAGTTCAACTTTAACTTTGTTTATACAAAGGGTGTGTGTGTGTGTGTGTGTGTGTGTGTGTGTGTGTGTGTGTGTGTGTGTGTGTGTGTGTGTGTTGGGGGGGGTTGGTGTATTTAATTTCATAGTAATTCAAATCTTAAACTTAAAAATATATACAAATAAACCAAGAATCTTTGCATTTAATTATTTCTTTATTTCTAAATTACTACATTTTTAATTACTTTTTTATATATTATAAATATTTTTTTTTTTTTTTTTTTTTTTTAGTCACTACAAATTAAGAATATGTAACAATGTAAAAACTTCTAAAGCCTACGAACTATAGTGGCTAAAACTGATTTTTTTTTTTCCTCTTTTCCTTTTTTGTCCTGTCCATGTATTTTTTTTTTTTTTTCAATTCGTTATAAAATGCACATCTGACACTTTATGGTTTTTAGTGCTGCACAACTTTGAGACCTTAAGAGATGCAACATTATACCTGGGCTGCTGTTTCCATTTTAAGATCTGTTTGTTTACACTCTGTTGGAGGACGTGTCCAGACCTTCCATCTAAATAGTTTTATTGCATTTCCTTGCCCTCCCAACTGTTTTCAGTAAATTTTCTTGCTATGACCAACGAAAATGTAATATTTCAACTTCATGCAGTTAATTTAAGTTGATTAAAAAATTCAAATGCTTTTTTTTTTTTGCAAAAAAAAAGAGCAAAAAAAGCAAAAAAAAAAAAAAAAAAAAGAAAAAAAAAAAAAAAATTCAAATGCTTTTAAAGTTGCTGCATTTGAATTTTGAGGTCACAGAACTTTGGAAATTCAAGTGAAGACGGAGGTGATAAAATATCAAAGACAAGAATACAATGACGATCCTTGTAATGTGTCCTCTTGTCGTCTTTCATTCTTATGAAATTTTTGTTAATGTGTTAATTATACAGATGTTGGCGTTGAGCAGAGATGAGGTGCAGCACAAGGTTTTGGTGTACCCAACAACAGATTCAGAGGTGCCACATGTGTTTTCTTTTGTATACCTTTCTCTTTTTAAACACTACAGCTTTGTGTTGTAACTCAATGTAAAACTACACCTTTTGTTAAGTCTATTAAATCTGGTGTTATGTGCTGCCAGTATTTAGAAAATAAATTGGTTTCATTTGGAGATATTACAGTTTTTTTTTTTTTCTCTCTCCCTTTTTATAAGCCGGCTTTATAATTTATTTATTTTATTTTTTAAATATGCTGGATTGCTACTAGATTTACAATTTGAAAATGAATTACCATGAATATTACACGTTTAAACCCAATTTTAGTCGGGTACATTCATTTCATTGGAATTGTATGGCCTTTAGGGCTGAACCTAATTTTACTCAATGATTAGTTTGACAATTGTTTAAAGGTAAACGTGTAAGAGTCACCAAAAAATTACAAATGCATTGCTATTATGCTAAACTAAAATGTTAGTGATGCCATATTATCCCCGATCGGCACGAGCATGTTAGGTTTGCCTTTACAGGCTTGTAGAAATGTGAGCACGCTGACATGGCTCACAAATGTAGCCTGTGTACAGAATTCTGTTTTTAGTTAAAGAGTTGAAGGACTTTATACGTGTAATGTCAGTCGTTACTTTGAAATGTTCAACTCTTAACAGATGTATGCCAGCGTCACCAACACGCTTTTAAATATTGTCCAAAACACCCACTTCTGATTAGAAAGGGAGCAAAATATCTATTCATAAGCTCAAAAATGTTCTTTAAATCTAAGTTGAGGAAGCTTTAAAGCTTTCAGTTTGTTTACACGGTTGCTTTGCCAGGTAAACTGAACAGAAGGTCCCTCAAGGCCAGTTCATGGAGTTCTTGCTCCTGTTGATCCACGCAGAGCGAAAGCCTCGTGGGCTGTGCTGCACGTGCCGATGTCAATGAATGGCATAGGTGTCTTTTTTCAGGGTCCCTATAGAATAGTGGAGCTTAAATCAAAACTATAGCTTGTGAGCAAACACATTATACATACAAACCCATCTTCATCCTTCATCTTTCTGCGTTGACACGAACATTACTCACAAACTACTTTTTTTCCCCCTGTTATTTCTAAATGATCTTCATACTAATTAGGGGCTTAAAAGTTACATGGGATTTCTTCCAAATGCAGTGTTTTGTATCTTTGTCTTTTGAGAACTTTAAAGAGATTAACTTTGAGCGTATAAATTGACATTAAGTATTGATTTAAAAAAAAAAAAAAAAAAAAAAAAAGTCCCTGGATAAGTTTTCCAATTACAGGGTGCCCAAGAAAACCCACACTGAATTTCCGGGAGCCGAAATAGGCATCCAGCTGTTGCAGGAGATGGCAATCAAGATATAGAACATTAACAGCGGGACACTTTAGCTGTAGTACAGCTTTCTCACCCGCCACACCCTTCACTGCGAGTTTGTTGAGTAAGGCAATCTGGACGTGCCCATAGCAGCTATGTATGCATCAACAGCTATCAGCAACATGCATTTGCTCTCTGAGCAGGTGCTGTGGGTGTGTTGCAACTTTCTTTAGCAACTTCCCCACAGCCTCCGACTTTCCTGTGTGTCGTCCGCAAATGCATTCGTTGACGACATGTGAATACTATAAATTTATTTTGGTCCATCTGTATTTCCTTTTTTTTTTTTTTTTCTTTTTTTTTTTTTTTTTAAACATGGCCTTTCCTCTCTTGGTAGTACAGCTGAGCTGTAATTCCGCGGTAGAGTTGGGAATGTTTTCTGTCCATGGCTTTTAACCGTTCCCAAGCTCCGGTGTTTTACTTTTACTATTAAAGTTACAAAAGCAAATTTTTTTGACAAACCACCACTACTACTACAGATGTTACACCACGACGGACCTTTGCTTATCACAAAAACGAATAAAAGAATAAGAAGTAAAATAATAGTAAGATTTTTATAAGATTACAAGAAGCACAAACACAGTTCCTTTAGAAGCGGAGAATACTGGACAAAAACAGATTTTAGTGACCAGGAAATGCTGCATTGTGTCGGAGTATTAACCATTCTGATTTCTGTGTGTTCTTTAAGACGATTAGAAGTAGTCAAGTCCCTTTTTATATAGTTGCAGTGATTTTATTTTTAAATTTTACATCTCCTGCATCAGTTGCCCTCTGACCTTTTTTCTTTATTGTTGGGCTGCACTTGTTAGTAAATGCAGCTGATCAAGGGCAGCCAGCTGACCTATTGTTGGTCTATTTGGACAAGAAAAATAATTGCGACTAGAAAATGAAGCTTAACCGTGACTGTGTTATGCAGAATTGCACAGATAACTGTGCTTTTTACTTGTTTTTGTTCCGTTGGGAGGTCGTCAAAAGCATCTGTAACACGATGTGACGCTAATATTTGAGTATTAATTCATTGAAATACTGGAGGAAAGATGGCATGAAGCTGCAAAAAGATCAACTTTTGGTTTCATGAAATGGTTGAGTACTGTGACAAACGGGCCCATGGTTGTTAATGGTATAATCTATTTTGAAGATTTTTGTTGAGAAGAGTTTTTTGTGGCTCGTGGCACCAAACCTGAAGAATAATGCAAATCAGACTTTGGCCTTTATCCTTAAAAGTAAGACATGTTGGAGAGTTAAGGGACTTTTACATTTAGTTGGATTTTGTAGGATTAAAGCTTAAAAGATGCACTAAGGATCCAGTTCTGTTGGTGATTTGAATTTTTTTTTTTTCTCCCCCAAGCAAAAATGAAGAACTTAAATTTGCAGCGTATGAGTGAGCTGCTCTGTTTTTTTATCAGACTTGGCTTCCCTAAATTATTTTCTGATTTGCAAATAATGGACTGATTTGTGAAAAATTAATTTACGAGGAACACTAAATAACGAAATCAACAGTTTTTGCCTTGACACACATAATCATAGATACAAAATTTAACATTTGGTGTCTATGAGCATATGTGTTGAGGCTAAAACTGTTGGTGTAACGGTGCAGCATGTAATGGAGTAAACAGCCTGCTGAATGTCTGCGTTTTAAGCTCAAAGCTTCTTTTTTTTTTTGTTTTGTTTTTATTAAATACAGCCATTGGGTGATGTTACTTTGGTCTAATATTGCTCGTTTTACTTCAGGCTCCCCGCATGAGTCGGGGACTGAAAGATGGCGGATTTTCCCCCCTCAAGTTATACCCGTCTCTGTTCTGAAGTGTTACACTGCAGTGCATGGCAGGAGGGTGGATTCCATTGCCCTTGGGCTGCAAATAACACAGAGGGACGGCATCTGCCATTGGCTATTCTGAGAAGCGGTCCCATTCCAGGGAGCATACAGATCCAGTCGGGTAGCTACCCAGCACTCAGATCAGGCAAACTCCTCTGTTTACCACCAATTGCCCGCAGATGCACACACTTTCCACACACAAACAACTTGTGTCATTTTCACGGAAAAGCAGTTCGGCTTTTCTAGATGACTTGGGTAATTATTTTATTTTATGTTTGTGCAAAGAGAAATGTCATGATTTTACAATAACACATCAGGTGCTGGTCATGTAGAGTTTCTGTTGTCAGCAGTTATCACCGTCAAACGCTCATTAATGACAGCCGACACTTGATCGGTACACCTGATCCAAATGCATCTCGAGTTTAAGCTGGTGGTGCTCGGTATAGGGTAATAGTGTTGTGAAGCTTTACATACAGCGCATACTTGATGGCAGTGCATTTCCACCTGCCGCAGGGCTGCCCGAAGGCACTGACGCTTCCCCCAGACTTGGGAGCCGGGAAAAGATGAGCTCTAACTTAAAAAAAAAAAAAAAAAAAAAAAAAAAAGTGCCACAGCTCCTAACTGTTCTGTTGTTTTTTAATTTTTTTCAGGCAAAAAAGCAGCTTGAAGCACTCAAAACAGACGCATCTCCTTTATTCCAATTGTGCAAACTGGAATTTGTTTTTCTTTGATACTTGAACAATGCTCAATAAACTTGAATATGAATAAAACGCCTGGTGTTGCAAAAACATACCAACAAAGCAGCAAACGGTCGAAAGCTAGTCTTTTATTTCAAGGGCAACCCACCGGCGGCATTTGAAGCATTTTTGCTATGAAAGTTTAAAGTCCGAGCTGCAAACTGTTATCACTAGCAGCTAAGCTGTCTGTCATTCCTAAGGAAAACCTTGTTCTTTTTTCCCCCCACTGTATAAAGGAACCAATTTGCTGCGATCATAGTGATCCTTAGCTGTAATGTACTGAAGGTCTGTTGAACGGAGTATAGTCGAGCATAGCTGAGCGGAGTAGGTACTAGTGGAAATGACCCGTTTTTGTCGTGTCGAGCGCACGTAGACCAGTCCCCCTGTGTTTGAGGAGGATGCCAAAATGCAATGCTCAGGGCTGATTTAGCAGGTAGAGGAGAAGGAACACGCCCACTGAATTATCTGGATAACAAACATTTACCTAAAAAATTGTTTTGGTCCACATTAGTTAGAAAACTCCAGTTACATTATATTCATTATACATTATACATGCTAATATAAGAGCTGGGCAATATGACCTCAGATCAATATCATAAATAATTCATGAACGGTTATATTAGTTTTGATTTTTATTTTTTGCCCTCAAAATAGAAGTGTTTGATTAAAACTGTGATATTTTTGTAATGAAAGAGCACAAATTTGCTTTTTAAATAAGTCGATGGTAAACAAAAGTGAGCTACTTCTGGTCATTTACTGGCAGAAAGTATACATGTAAATGATCTTTTTTTTTTTAATTTTTTAAGGGAGCAGTACATGAACACACTTGTAGGAAAAGTAATCACAAGAAATTTTAATAATTGATGTGGGCAAGATGTCATCCGCATTTATAGGTTTGATTGACAGTTTTGGTTTGCGATTAAGTGCTCAGCCCTAGTTGATGCGACTCTGTGTGCGGCCTCAATATGGTTTCCATCAACATTATTATTACATATTTTTAAGCTGCACGTAAAAGTTTGATCACTCACAATAAATCTGTTTCTCTACGTCCATTTGCTTTTTTTCAAAAGGGGTTGGAGGAGGGAGAGAAGCTTTTCTTGTGAATCAGTTCAGTTCCCCATGTGACTGAGCTGAAATGAGTGATCAGCTGTCTCTTCTTGAGAGTAAACATGGTTAAATAAGCTGGCACAAAAGAGTAAAGACAACATACCCAGTTGAAAAGGGTTTCTGACACTCCATTTTTCTCTCACACATGGCCAAGTGAACTGGCTTTGTTAGTGTTTTTGTTCCTCACTCTTTTGTCACTGGACCCCAGATAATGCTCTATTTATTACTATCATGCCTAATATAGCTTATGGCACAACTGCTGATGACACCATGCTGCCTGGTTCATTATGTCCAAATCAGGGAATGGAAAGAAACCTGATGCACATTTTTTTAATGAAATGACATTTCAAAAGCTTGTTTCCAATTTTCCTCACAGCTGGATGGGAATACAGCTTCCAGTTCAGTCTATTGTTGAGCTGAAGACCCAGTTATTCCAAAAGCCTCTTTGAAGTTTGTCTCAATAAAGTGCTTGTGGTTATCAGACACAGTGCATGTACAATTAAAATCCAACTGAACAGAAATGACAGTATATACCACAATATTCTGGGTAGAAGAAACTTTTTTTAAGAGCTATTGAGTGTCATTTGGCAAATGTTAAATGGTTTAATCCAAAGGTGGGCAAATCTCCTCCGGGTGAGGCAGTGTTGGCCCCAGACCCACCCAGGCCAATCTAGAGCTGGCTGCAGGGGGCTGTTTGCACATTTAGCATTTCAACAAGCCATTTTATCTTTAAACTAAGACTGATAATGCTCTTTAGCTCTTAAGTCACAACTCTGATGTCAAATTCACCAAATGCTGTGTTACATCATTAAAGCCTACAATGCAGTTGTTGCTCAAAATGAATCACATGCGTATGCTTGTGACGTTATTAAATTAATCTGATAAGATTAATAAAAATTAATCACTTGTGAAGTTGTCATAAATTTAAGACTTTTTTTCTGCCTTTACCACAGTGCAAGTCCGCGTTATTTTTGCTGTAAAGTTGGGGTTTTTAGACAGAGCTCAACCAAGATTAACTCTTAGAGTTGACCTCTAGTGGTCACGTTCATGATGGTGATGGTTTAGCAAACCGGATGTAGACCCTTTTGGAAAAACCCCAGTTTTTCCTTTTATAAGCCTTTTGCACTTCCCCTACTTACAAACACCGCTCAGATATTTGCTTTGGATCATCTAAACACAGCAGTCATTAGTCATAGCTGATCAAGATGACGATCAACCGGTTTGGATCAACAGACGAGCAGTTGCTGCATTCCTAATGGTGATAGCTGCGTAGTTACGGACATCTTCACAGAGCGCTCTAGTAAAGTTGTTTAATCCGACTGATCATACAAGTTATTCGTTGTATTCTGTGAAGTCTGTAGATACAGACACTCCATGTTTAAAAACCCCCCATCACCTAGGAGTCTTCTGTGTATATATACTAACTTCTGTAGGCACGTATCTTAAACAAACAGTTCAGTTGATGGCTGTAACCATGGCAGCAATGTAAGCTGTTTGTTTTCTGCAGGTTGAGTCTCAGGATTTGTCATCCCTGACCTTCAACAAGCTTCTCCTTTTGCCTTTTATAGCATACTGCTTGTTATAATCTGGCCATCAGCGCAGACCCCATGTGAACAGATAGCCGACTGGCTGTAACTGATGCGACGCCTGCATGGGTTGTCTAATCTGTGTATGAACCCTGCAGTCTGAGTCAGTGTGCCCCCTCCCTTTTAATGTGCACTTCTGATGTGCTGCAGTGCTGTGTGGACATTTGCTGCAGTCCAAGACTTCTTCCACTGTCAAATGCTGTGAAAATGTCAATGTCGTGAGGTTTGTAGCATTGTTATTCCTAATTTATTTTTATGCATTTTTCAGTAATGTCAGTCCTTTAATGGGATTTTCTGTGACTTGGCAGTGTCCTAAAACATAAAAGGAGAGGGATTAGTTGTCAACATGCATAAGAACATATCTCGAGTCTTTTGAAAGCTTTTGTGCTCAAACATCCTAATATATTTACATATAGCTCCTTTTAGTATTCACCTGCAGTTATTGGATCATCAAGTATAAATTAATTTGATGGCAGAAGGCAGGGTTTTAGTTGGTTACTGTCGGCACACACATACCTTATGCACATGCCACAAGCACTCTGTTGTGCAAAGGCTGAGAAGAAATTTGAATAGTCAACCAATCAACAAAAAGACTGCGGCCCGTGAAGAATTCAAGACCTCAAATGGGGTTAGATAAACACAGCTTCAAAAGAGAGGACTGAAGATATTAACAATGTAATTTAAGTTAATGGGGTAGGACTTTTCTGCTGCGGTGACCATTTTCTGGTTCCAGCTGGACAACAACTGCATAGTAAACAGTTTTTGAATTGTGGCCTGTTTAGTCAGACAGGTTTTTAAATGAGGGTTGCAATTACGAAAGAAATGGGATTTTTTTTTTTTTTTTTAAATATACTTTTTGATATCAGTGACTGAGCATTTTCTTAACTTGAATTATAATGCATTAAAAACAATGATCAAGTAGTGAAATAAAATGAACTCCTTTCTGATAAACAGTAATTTTATTTGCAGATGTAAGTAACTGTATTCATTCCATGTGACTCAGTTCCTCATCTGACATTGATTAGCAGTATGTACTGTGTGATGGGATGGCTGCCAGGTTTAGGGCCTGACATCCATGTTTATAATTTGCTCGTATTATAAATGACCTTGGCTGCTGTGAGCTGTACTTCCAGATCTCACAAGGAGGGCTGTGTTGAGCCCAAAAATAGCAATGCGTTTAAAACCAGAAGAGGCCACATTGCTACAGGTAGAAGTGATTAAATGAAGTGTGACCTTAAAGGTTTTAGTTTGAGGACCAACGTGCATCTATAAGTTTAGTGGTTTTGCAACCTAAAAGCTGCACAGGTTGTGTATAACTCCATAAAGAAGGGTTTCACAACTCTGGAGTTGTCATGGTGACAGTCATTTGATTGTAGGTCACCGAGTTCTCAAGTTAAACAGTAGCATTAACACTGACGTTCCAAAGTAATCCAATAGGAAATATCCACTTGCATTGGTAGCAGAGGAACAATAATAAACATGAAGGTGAATTTTTTTTTTTTTTTTTTTTGGTGCCATAGTTTGTTGTAATGAACCAAAACACGATTTCCAGTGTCATTCGTTTTTTTTTCAGTGGCTCATCCATATCCTCCTCCTCCTCCTGCTGGAAATTAAAATGATGTGAATGCTTTCTGTCTGTAGAGTTTTCTCTCACTCTTTTGAGGGCATTCCTCCTCTGTCATTAACAGTACTTCAAAGTGGAAATTATAGCTCCCTTTCAATTCGCTCTCTCTGGGTCTGGGCACAGAACAGGAGGAGGATGGCTGCCTGCCTGGCACAGTCATGGTTCACAAAATATCAGCTCTGGGCCTGCCAACGTTTTGTATCAATTTCATAATTCTCTTGCCGCATTTTTTTATTTATTTTTTTCCCATCCACATTCATTCAGTTTTCCATTGGGGGAAAAGGGATGTGTTGGACCGAACAAACCAACAATATTGCTCCTCACTCTGGATTTGCCCTCAGGTGCTCATATAAAGGAAGTCTCTCTATTCTCTGTACCAATAACTCCTCATGATGGACAGCCAAGACTGCTTATTGAGATTATTCAGAAACATGACATTGCAACAAATCCATAGTTTCATAAGAGCTACAAGTCATTAAGTGTAACCACACTTGAATATTTAGGAGTGTTTGTGTCCGTGGACCTTAAATCAAACAGAAATCTCTCCTCTATATTACAAATAATTAAAAAAAACTAATTTAAATTGGAAACGAGAGTAGTTCTTATGCTGAACAATGGATATTAAAAGTGTCTCAAATACATTAGCAACCTATAACCATGGAGGTTAAGCCAAGAATTAATTGTGTTCAGTCTCTTCCTTGGGCATGCTCCCTTTTCTCTAACATCATTACTGTCTTGAGTCTCTCCCTTACTTTTGACTTGATGTCCACAGTAGCTCTGTGAACTAGATCCATCATTGTTGAGCGAAATGGCGCCTTAAAACGTTGGTTTTTGTCATACTAGGAAGGGACCATTAGAGAGAGGCGACGCATTCTAAAAGTAATCTTCACATATAACATAAGAAAACAAAAATGCCTGCGATGGCAAGTTATATCAGTCTTTGTTTCCTACCTTTTTGATTTTAAATTATCCTTATGTGCCTGTAAATGCATAACAATTACTTTTGTTTTTGTCAGCAGGAAAAGGAATGTTAGGGCTTGCATCCGCTTACGTGCTCTGTTTTAAATCGTGCACAATGTACAAAGAAATGAAGACGGGCAGCTGTGTACATAATAAATGCACACAGCCACAAAGTATCCATTTGCACAACAGTAATGAATGATCAATAATCTTGAAAGACTTACTCTTATATAAAACAAATAATTGAGGGAAATAAGAGCAGTGATAGGTGCAGATTGCTTGGAAATGCTTCTGAAATGCCCCCAGTGGATATTTCAACTTGAATGTAAATGTGACAGTCAACAAACAGCGAAGAGCATCAGTGAGCTCCTCAGGCTGAATAGAGTAGAAATCATCCGATAAAGAAGCTTACTGTATGGAGAGCAATAAGCTACATTTAAGAGTTTCCTTTGAAAATATTTGTTTGCACATAGAAAGAATATTGTATTCTATTTTTCAGTTCATAAATCTTGAACATTTGACTCGTTAAAAGTTGGAAAAAAGGGTTCTTTGTGGCTTCCACGTGTATATTTCAAGCTGCTCCACACTACCACTTAGAGGCATGTTGCACGGATCTTTTGTGTTGATGCAGGTCAACTGATAAAGAAACAGAGTATGAATCCAAATGAAATTCTGTAAACCAAAAGATCAGAGCAGTATTTCATCCAGTACCAAGAAAACATTTTGATGCAGCGAATTTCACTCTTATGTACTATTTGCAATGCGACCCCACAGAACGTGGGAATTTTCTGGCTCAGGAATTCTTTAAAGCCCTCAAGCTAATGTGCAGTGACAGTGAGACGGTAATAAACAACGTCGCAGAACCCAGAAACTTGTTTTACTGATATGAAATGCAAGATGAAAATCTTTCATTCTTTTTAAAATGATAAGATGTGGACTGAATTGTTTTTTTTCTTTAATCCAAATTTCTTTATATTAAAAAAAGAAGTATGGAGATTTTAGGCCTGCTCTTATCATTTGTAACTAGATGTTATCATACCTTTCTTTTTAAAACTGCAGACATGCAACAAAACAGCCTTTCACTAACTGTTTTTCCTCTTTTCTCTTCTTTTCTCCATTGATCATGCTGTGCTGTGACTGAACAGGTAAGGAAATCTTAATTTTTCCCATCAATCAGCACTTTTATTTTTTGAACTTTTCGGCATTAAATGTCTTAGTTTCATCAATTTCATCCTGAATGTTGAACAAACTTAAAACATCCTTCCAGTTCCCTTCAGTGGGTCTTTATTCGCCTCCTCTGCAGCTGCTCAAAAATACAGCTACTACCTCTAGGGGGCAGCATGAGCTAAAGGTTAAGCCGTTTTGCATCTGCGTCTGCTTAGACCACCCCATGGGTCAAATCTCGAGGGTTCAAGCAATGGAGCCACAGTTTTATGTGCGTCATTTTCCAGTGATTTGTTTTGCTTGGGTAGTGTGTACCCTCTATGATTGGGGTTTTGTGTCAGCCGTTGCCGTTTTTATTACTCTGTTTGGCCATGCTTACATTGTGAAATCATTGACACTTGCCTGTCACTTCTTTAATGCCTGAAGGAAGTATGACAGGTTGTTTTTTTCCCTCAACGCCAACTCTACATCTTACAGGAATTATTATGCATAAGCAGTTCTCAGTTCCCCCAGACACACATCTGTCGTCTTTTAAGCACCTGCTCTCTCATGTTCAGTCATTTACCACAGACTGCTTTTCATCTCGACTAAGAGCTTCAATAAATGTTTAGATTGTCATGATTATGATTGCAGCACTCAACACTACATTGAAAGTCTAAAGAAGCTCTTAGTGTTCAGCATCTCTGTAGGATTATTGTAGGGGTAATTGTGCAAAAAAAATTAAATAAAATAAATCACAAGGCCAGTGTTAAAAGAATAGTAGCTTATGTTTCAGGTTTAGTTTGTGGATAAACTTAAATTTACAGCAGAATATTCAATGAAATGCTAGCAATCTGTTAAATGTTGACTACTTTTTAACTCTTTTAAAAGCAAAGATTTTTTAATATGAATTTTAATATGAGCTACACAGAATACATTTTGCATGAGTACAGTGTTTTTTTTTTCTAGTGTTTTATTTAAAATGGAAGGTAAACTTGTAATGCTTTGCTGTATCTGCTTAATCCAAGTGCAAAAGACAGCAACAGTCACATACAGTAACATAATAGTTTGTTCATCAAAATTATTCTTTAATCACATAGTAAAGAGACAGAAGTGTAGTCGTCGACCTTGAATGTCCTGTAGTTTTGGGTTCATGCAACATATATGTAGGATTTGACATATCCGTTGTTGATCAATACATGAAGTGGCACAAAAAAACTGAAGTTGTGCACATATTACACCAATATAACACGAGAATCTCTGTAGGTCACAGGTACTGATGTCCAAATACTCTGTCCATTACCAAGCGTTGAACCAATTAATTGATCTCTGTGAGGAGTAGCTTTAAACTGTCCTGTTTAACACAGTACATTCTTCTTAAACCCCTTTAAAACGGCATTAAAAGCCTCTGATTCATTTTTTTTCTTAAGTTGATGGTTTTCTGGTAAAGTAGTGTGAAAGTCGTCTGTTTCATATGAAATCTAATTTTCTGCTTATGAGAAATTATGATTAATTAGGTTTTGGTTTGTAAGAGGAATATCTTAGAAAATATCTTATCTACTATTAAGATTATTTATGGCTCATTATCTCATTTATTTTTGTGTAGCCCATTACTGTAATAATGAAAGGCAATCAGGAATTTCAATTTTTTTGTTTATGTAATATACAAAGGTCATAAAAATAAAACGATATGAGAGTCATCGAAACTGAATTAAAATGCAGTCTCGGTAGCACTGCAGCTTACTGTTTGGATAAGAAGCCGGGGGGCTTGCATTCAAAACCATGAGCTGTGAGGTGTCCACATGTCCCCCATCTTAATTTGCACATTTTAAAGGCTTACACAATTTAAAGGTATTCCTTACTTTACCCTTTAGAGTTTATTTTCACCACTATCTTACCTGCAATAAGAAACCACCTGTTCTCTTTGTATTTTCTGAAATAACTTGTGGCTTTATATTGAGGTACTCACTTTGTTTAATTCAATGAAATCAGCCTGTGTCATTTTTGTGCTGCTTCTCTGAAAATGTTGACATTTTCCATTTCATTCAGGAGTCTATCTCATTCTATTTTTTTTAATATTGATCCTTGTATTTATATAGCTGGTTGAGTTTGTTGGATTATACACACTTTATCTCAAGGTGAAAGGATTTTTTTATTTTTTTTAATCTGACTGATAACAGTGAAGTACCATTTGGAAAAAGGTGTGGTAAAGCACCACTTCAGAGCTCCAGTAGTGTCTTGAGGATTGTTACCATCTTACATTGCTCAGACATCGGAATGAACGATGGGATCTGGGGTCAGTCCTCAACCAGCAAACAAGTTATTATTGTTAATTGCAGCCTATAGTCATCGACGTAGATGCGTCACATTCATGGCTTCAGCAATATGTTGCACTATTCTAACATTTCTGACTTGTGAGTTAAATCCCCCAAGGCTTAATTCAGACACTTCTAATGAAGTGACAGAGGGGGACACGGTGCAAAGGATATTTAGTAAATCAAGGTAAGAAATTTAACTGAAGTTCCTATAAATCTTTTTCAGACGTGGTGCTAAAGTATCTCCTTGCTAACTCAAGTAGACAGTCTTAAATGCAGGTTCAAGTACGCTCAGGGAGCGTTGAGGATGCTTTTAACCACAAGAATGTGACCACAAGTATCTGGGACACTTGTGGTCACAATATTTTAACAGTGTGAATGCAAATGTTTTCAGGGCCACATTACAGGATCAAATATGACCGAAAGTATTCGGTCACCTGCCTTGACTCGCATATGAATTTAAGTGACATTCCATTCCTAATCCATAGGGTTCAATATGATGTCAGTCACCCTCGTGATTGGAACACCTGATTCCCATTATTTGAAAGGGTGAGCAAATACTTTTTGCAATATAGTGTACTCGCTAGAACGTAACTCCACTTGGGCAGTTTTCTTTTGGCTGTTTTTTCCCGTTTTAAATTTTTCATTTGCTTTCCTTGGGAAATATTAATGTTCTCCAAGAACGCATCACATAAAAAGCAGTGTACAATTAAAACAATGCAGAGTGCTTTTTTTGTTTCTTCTAGCTTTTTTCCAGATATTGCTTTAGAATAAAAACTGCCTAATTGTGCATGATTGAGGCATGCATGGGAACCCATTTCAGTAGTAGGCGTGAACAAACTTGCATCCACTTGTGCTCAGATTACCCATGATGCATGATAACCTGAACAGCACCAAGGCCACGAATGTTATAGAAGAAAAGTCGTTAAATTGTGATGTTTTGGTGTTCAGTTCAGGTTATACACAAGTATTGTCCCATTAAGTCTTTATGATTTAAGGCCCAATATTTTTCCCATCCCAATATTGACTTTAAATATTTGAAAACCATCTTTTGAAAAATATTTTATTTTCGAATTGGTGACAGCAAAGTGATATAAGATCACAACTTGTGACGGAGATCCTATTTCCTGGACCCTCAGCAATTTATCCATGTTTGTTTTTGCACAGCGAGGAATTTAATATTTAACCTCATGCAATTCCCTGCAGAATGTGGATGTTGATTAGCAATTTATGGCCTTCTTAAGGCAATATAACAAAGAAATCAATATCCTCTCCTCTGATGAGAACAGGCAGGCACATTGTCAGGATTAATTTATTTTACAAAATGGAAAATCAATGACATGCTCCTGACATTAATGTGTGCGCACATAAACACAGACGAACTGCATCTCTGTCTTTGTGCTCTCTTATGTTATTGTGATGGATGACAATGAAGAGGATTCCATGGCTACATTAGATTTTTCCAGCTACATCCTTTTACTGTACAACATTCAAAGGCTTTGAATTCAGCAGAGCTCTGATCTGATTAACAATGTCTTATTATTCAATTTGTTACTCCCTCCAAATTTTATTGGTATTAGTCATATGACAACAGCCACATAGGGAATATATCAAGCTTACATTTTTTTGTCTCATTCATTTCTACCTCAACCGATTCTTTGTCAATTGTTTTCTTTAGTATTATCATCAAACCATCAACATTAGGCAAGGCGATTTTTATTTATATAGCACAATTCAACCACAAGGTGATTCAAGCTGCTTTACAGAGACATTAAAACATCACAGAAATAACAATCATGATTTAAAATGTAAACAAAAGAAAGGGAGGAAAAAAAAGGATAAAATCAGTGGTTAAAATGTAATCAAGTTTTGAAACTTAAAAGTAAAACGGTGTGTATTTGGAGCTGATAATGCAGCTGAGAACAGGTGAGTCTTCAACCTGGATTTAAATAAACTCAGTGTTTTATAGCTGATCTGAGGCTTTCTGGGAGTTTGTTCCAGACATGTTCCACATTTTTCTTCTTTCCTTTATTGGTCAGGATCATTTACGTTCTGTCCTTTTTAGGTAATGTTTATATGAATTCTTAACAGTTAATGCTGTTAACTCGCACTGAAAATTTTCCCTTTTGTCCCTCTAGTATTAGGAAGTATTGGGTGATTTGAATATTTGAAGTCCACAAACCTAATATCAGCACCTGTAGTAAAACCCTTAAACCCCAAATGATCTACATGAATGTGTTTGAATTTAGCAGTGAATTACGACCTACATGACCGCACGTCTTCATGTTTCCTTTTGCCTGATCTTCTCAAGGCTTCTCTCAAATCTCTTCTCAACATCAACATGCTACAGTGAATAAGAGAAAATGCTGATTTGGTCCGACTGGCCTCCTTTTAATTTCCAATGAGTGTGGGAATCCCACGGGGCCGGCAGAGACTCCTGCTCCGGTTGCTCTGCGGCTCCACCCCCCCCCAGCCAGCTGTACATGCACTTGTCAACTCAGCACCAGCAACTTCACTTTCTTTTCCTCTACTTCACTTAAAATAGCAGAAATTGCAAGCTCATAATTGACCTTTTTTGGCCGCAGATAGAAAAAAAACAAAACAAAACAAAATTTCCCTTTATGGACATAAAATTGACCCCCTTTTTTTTTTTTTTTTTTTTTTTTTTGTCCATAGGGGGATGTGGAAATGTCACTTTCTTTCTTTGTTGTTGAGATCATTTTAGGCATATCAGTTAATCTTTATTTAATTTTAGGATTTTTATTAATTTAGCTATTAAAGCATTATTAGCTTGTGTTAAAATACAAATTTTAATTCCTTTGTCATTTTTATAACCAAATCATTCTTTTTTTATTTTCAGAGGAAACACAAAACAGTTTTTTCACAGTATTTCTGTTTTATGTTGTAGCTCTTGTGTAGTATGATAGTAAGGAAGAAAGCCAGTTTAAAAAGTAAGCTTAATTTCAGTAATGACAGGATGCAGCGTAGTATTTCTCCAGCTATGTTTCAGTCTGTTCATAAGGACAGAAAATTCCCATACAGTATATACAGGATAATGTCCACATGACCATGAATCCCAGGACATGATCCTGAACCGTAAAGAGAAGTCAGCTGGCACAGACGTGACAGAGTTGTTGCAGCCCGGTGAAGGTGATCACAGCCAACTAGAGTAGGATTAGGACAAGTAGATAATTATGAAGAATCCAAGTATCAATTTAAAAGTGTGTGCTTACGACAGTCATTTAGCACTCTATAGAAAATATAAACATAGTCATTTTATATCGAGAGGAAACGGTGATGACATGTCTGAAAGTGTAATATTGCTGCTGAGATCGGGCTGATTTGACCTGTGTGGACGGTAACAGAATCATTCATTCTCACACACGTTCATACCGCGCTGTCCTAATCTACAGAGGTATACACTGACTTCTCTCAGGGCCGTTCTGATTCCAGTACCGGCATCGGAAGCACACGTGATTCTGCCGAAATTTAAAAGTATCTGCGAGCATTTATACCATCTGATGCCACACAGTTGTTATAAACAGAATCCCAGTGCATTTTTTCTTTTTTTATGCTCTAACTATCCAGCACAGGAAGTTAAACAATAGCGTCTTTACACCATCCTGTTTTGAGTTGGAAGGCAGAGAAAAGGTGGTGTCAGACTCTGTTGGACTGAGCTATCTAGTATTAGCACTACTTCAGCAACTGGTATGGAGTGGGTGTTCAGTATTGGCTGAAGTTTAAAGAACATGAAAACTGGGATTTCCTTTAAGGTACTACTGCTGAGAGCCTGCACGCCCTCACGTTGAACCCTTTCCAACTTCCCCTCTCATCTCCATTAAGGACGTTGGCTTTCCTAACTGCAGTTTTCTGTAGAATCTTAGGTTTTATCTTCAAATGAGTGTTTGTCAAATAATTTATCCAATGTAATTTAAAGGATTTTGGAAGCAAGCGCATTGTAAAGCTACAGACATGAAAACAGACTAAAGAAACTTGTCACACCTCAAAAAACAAGTTGAAACTAAAGGCATCTCCTTAAATAAATAGACGATTAATGTGTGGGGATGCGATTGTGTTAAGTCTTATGCAGGAGGGTGCAAAGCTAGACATGGCACACTTTTTTGTCCTAGTGGAGAAGTCTGTTTCCTGTGTGTGTGTGTGTGTGTGTGTGTGTGTGTGTGTGTGTGTGTGTGTGTGTGTGTGTGTGTGTGTGTGTGTGTGTGTGTGTGTGTGTGTGTGTGTGTGTGTGTGTGTGTGTATTCCCTTCTTTTAAATCCTCCTGTTGTAGATGCCGCCTAGTGAATCCAGTCCAGTGGTTTTGATGCTCAGTTCTGTTGAGTCACTGTAGTTTCTGCAGAAAGCAGGCTGTACTAAGAAATGGCTCTGCATTTTAGGGAGTTTCTTCAAGAAGGAAAGGCATTGCAAACACTTGAAATAGATTATTTCACTATATGTTTTATATGTAATGCACATAGTACTTGTAAAACCTGTTTTTATTAGTATGAAAATGCCTTTTTTTTTTTTTTTTTTTTTTTTTTTTTTTTTTTTAAGCACATCCTCCCATTAACAATTAGGGAACATAGTAACTGTGTGCATTAGGAACATATGGCAGGCTAGTTGAGGATAAATGTGAAACTCTGGGAGCTTATTTTTTTCTTTTATCTAGATGATTGTTTCCTGTCTGTTGTGTCTTTGGCCTGATGTTCATGTTGTAGGTATTGTTGAGGTTGTATTGTTGTAAATTGTTGCATATACTGAACCTATGCTATGATTGTGGTGTTGTATTACTTACAAGTTGAAGCTGAAGTTTCTGGACTCTAATGGCAAACAACCACCTTATCCCGAGACGAGGCCAAAGGCAGGGCACAGCAGACTGGAGCCCAGTGAGAATGAAGCCTGTTGCCAGGCAACAACTTACAGACAGTGTGTAGTAGCGGGGTCCGTCAAGGCTGCCCACAGCCCTGCATGCTCTTCGTCATCATCACATAAAGATTGAAACTGCAACTTGCATGGCCTTGAATTATTTACATGTGACATTCTAGAAAGATCAGTGTTTCACTGTGCTCAGATATTTGACATCACCTGTCACTGGTTCGCAGTGTGCTCCATCTTAAAATCCAGTTATGTTAGTCTGAAACAAATGTCATTTTAGCTATTAAATCAATGTAGCCTTAATTTGGCTTCTCTTTATTCTTTTTATTTTTTTTGTATAAAGGACCATTGTAGATGGAAGAATTTAGAGATTTATGTACACCGATATCTGTCCTAATAAATGCATGTATTTAATTTCTAAAAGAAGGAAAAACTGCAATGCAGTTCAAAGATTTATTCCGTCTCATTACTCAGTCTGTTTGATTTTCATTTGGGCTGCCTGTGCTGATTTGTGTGTTTGGCTGTTGTTGTTGATGTGGCATGCCCGTCTGTGATGGAGCTTTATTTGTTTCCTGAATGTCTAATCTGCCAAGTTCATGCCTTTGGCTACCCACTGAGAAGGAGTTCCTTGTTCTGTGTCTGCCTGGCAGTCCCAGTGACTGCTGCTGTCCCCAGCCTCTTGTGCACATTAACATACAGCTGTCCCACAGGATGTAGTGAGACAGACACGCAGGAGCTTCAGAGAGAAGCTGGGCACTCCCTCTCCTCTCCCTGATTCAACTCACAGGCAGCACTCACAGCAGATGGGCTTTAGAGATTAAACCACTAGGCACATGGCAGCTATTGTGCGCTGTCAATTGTGAATTTCAGAGGTCATCCATGGGTTCAGGATGAATTGGTGCGCTGAGGCCCCGCCCCCCAGTCATGAACTGCTGGTAAAGGTTTTGTCTGTGTTCGATTAGAGCAGTGAACACAGAGTGCAGGTTACAGTCGGATACATTGGTTAAGTGTTTTGCTTTATACATATTTTAACTCTTCAAACAGTATTGTAAGTGAGTTTGTGTTTCTCTTAAAATCACATCTACAGTATATGGCATGTTTTTTTTTTAATGCCATTCAAGTTTTAAAGCATCAAACACTCGAAACAAACAGCTCTTTGAGTATTGTTTTCCATAAGCTACAATACTGCATTTAGGATAATAACCAAACGTCTTGCTTCTTCAACATATAATTTTATAACCTGTTAAACTGAACTATAAAGTTTTGTTACTATTAAAGGACCCCCTTTTTAAGGGTACAATGAGTCATCTTAAAGGGTTTAGTTATTGAACAAAAAAAAAAGAGGACAAATGAGCAAGTAAGAAGGAGTTTTTGGTCTCTTTATGGTATCAGCTGTAAAATAGAGTAAAAGCGCTGTGACAACATAACACCAGTATAATTTTGTCACTATTGTGGCATCTGCATTGTATTCTGAAAATCCAGTGCTTCCTTGTATGGGTGTTTGGGACCTGCCACTCTGCATGTTTTTAGATGTTTTCCTGAATAAGTACAACGGGTCCAGATGATGGTCTGCACAAATCGGTTAATGATGTGTTAGTTTGAGCCAGGTGTGTGAACCACCTGAAACAAGACCAGGACTGGGACGTCGAGGTGTCATGTTGAGATTTTTTTTTTTTTGTTAAAGATTATATATATTGTATAAAAATCATTTTAGCATAGGACATAGGCTGCCTGTTCATCTTATGAGTTACAGCAGCTGTATAGTTCACTGCAAAGACCTCCTCAATATTTAGTGCAACATACTGTAACTGCTACTTAACTAAAAAGGTAAAAAAGTGGCAGCATGGCACGTTAAATGACCATCTAATTACAGAAATTCTGTCCATCCAACACAAAAGGATTTATAAAAAATGTGAATTCATTTTGTAGATTTCCACAAACCTTTGTAGATCGCTATCCATATTGAAACTGCAAAATGCAAAGTCAGATTTTTCAAACTTGAATGTTTACTGGTTGATCCTACATTAGTCCTGCTTTTCAAGTTAACAAAAGAAGGCATGTTTGCTTTCCTGGTTCCTTCTGGAGTTTCTCCGCCAGCTCTCATGCCGGATGCTTTTTCAATGTAAACAGCTCATCAAGATAAAACACCAGGTCATTCTCGTCATAACACAGCCTGCTGAAAACAATTAAATTGTACAAGTTGTCATGTACTTGTGTCCAGTAAGTAAGCAACTCTCTTTTCACTAAGCCCTTTTGAACTATTGATTCATTATTATTTTTTTTTTCTAGATAAAACATCCTTTAGACCTTCCTTATGATTGGATATCTTCACATATCATCTAATTAAAATATCGACCCACTATATTCGTTTAACTCACTGAGTAAATTGCACCAGTCTCACAGCCATTTTTGGTATGTGAAGATGGGCCAATTCCCAGGACAAGCAAAGCAATGCCTGTTTCACGAGTGAGACTGCGTTATATTTTCCCGTTGAAGGGCTCTTGGAAAATGTGTAGTTATTCATTATGCATCACAAAACACGAGCAAACAAAAAGTCAACAAACATACTACAGCCTCTAGAGGTGCTTTTCCAGAAGATCTAATGTGCAGTGCTCGCATCTATCAATTCTCTGCAAGACGGGAAGAAGCAGAGAGGTGCTGTTTGTGTAGTTGTAGTGTGTAGGAGGGCTCTAGGAGTACGTGTCAGAAGCTGTACATGTGTACGAGTTGGAGGCAGGCAAGAGAAAAAGACTGCAGCAAAGCTGCAAAAGCAACGGTGAGACTTAACCGGCGTTTCCAACCACTGCAGTTTTAACACGGCCTTTTTAAAGCTTACAATTAATTTGACTTGGTTCACATTTAATGAGTATATCTTGTATATCTGCATATGTATGTCTTGTTGCTGAGTTTTTAAAGAATGCTTATGTTTCTGTGTTGCCCGGCACATTGTATAAGCTCCGTGTTGCTAACGGACAGTCAAAACTATTTTCACCTCAGTATTCAATAAAATACCAGCCTTGATAATCATGGCTGATTTACTTAGTATTGATGTTTGAGTAGCTCTGTGCTTCTTAAGTAGGTAGAGATGCTAAAAGTTATTTTTATATATATATATATATATATATATATATATATATATATATATATATATATATATATATATATATATATATATATATATATATTATAAAGTCACAATGCAGCATCTGCTAAAACATCTGGTAACCTGTTATAACACTAAGGTGATTCAGCCAAACACGATTGGATCCAGAAAGCAGATTCCAAGAAGAGGAAGCAGATTTACACCAGGTTGGATGCAAGCTGAGGTATTAGAAAGGTGATTTATTAATTTCACATTATCAGCTAGTAACCTGATGCTAATGTTACCTAAATATTAACAGCTCCACGCCTGCCACCTGGGAAGCAGCTGGGTACCCCCTCGTACCGCTCAAGAGCAGGAATTACGAACAAGACATAACAGTTGGCAGACGTGCTCAGTGATTTTAATGAGAAACCCAACTGGTTTTTCATAAACTGCAACACAGCGGCTGTGGGGTTTTTTTTTTTTTCTCTAAAGAAAAAAAAAAAACAACAAAAAACAAAGGTTCACTTTATGGGGCTCTTTAGTGTTTCAAAAGAAGCAGAACCCACTTGTGGTAATTTAACATCTCTAAATAATACAAAAAGGCTTGCAGAATCTGATTTTGTGCCATCGTGCATAAATTAAACATATCAGGTCGACCATATTTGCAACATGATGAAACACAGGAAGCATCGTCTCTAACGGCTCCACCGGCTCCACCGGCTCCTCCACCTAGTTTGTTCCAACAACTCTTGAACAAAAAGCATCTCATGGGCAAGGCTAAAACATCGGTTTTCACAAGGTTAAAAATTAGATTTGTTGACACTTTACCTAAAATGTAATCAATGCTTTAATTTCCAGTTAAAGCATTGATCATAGACATTTTCCTCAACACATACATTTTACAGGTTCTTGAAAAATTTGACCCTAAAAATCGTGGGAGTAGATTTCGGAGTGCTGATCTGCTGCCCAGACTGAAAATGGACCAATTCTAATCGCGCACCAAATTCGAAGCTTGTTGCCGTACATGTTTGCACGTTTCTGGTTCTGTGGTTGGACCTCGTCTTTAGTTTGGATTTGAGTGAAGTTCTCCTCCCATGAAGAAAATGATTTCTGCTGCATACTCGAAACCCCATGTTCATCCAAATCTCACTATATGCAAACAGTAAATTCCACATTTCTGGACATACTGCAGTATTTCAAAGTATCTGTGTATGTATTTGTGTGTGTGTGCGTCAAGAAGGGGAGCAGATATCAGTTCGGCCATCCCTGGGTTGCTGCTATTTTGCACTTTCTAAAATGCAGCATTTATGACTCTTGCCCTCTTGTTCTGTATGGCCTCATTCTTGGGAGAAAGATCTTTTTGCATTCATTTGTCCATCAAACATGTTCTTCAAAGATTCGTCTCCTTGCCCTCAATACTGTTCATTTACTATATTATAATCACAAGTTTGCCGTCTTTATAACAATGAGGTCCATCATTTCACTGTTTATAAAAATTCTGACTTGGTCTGCTTCCCTTATTGGTATGCAACAACTTGAGCCAAAGAAGGCTGCTTGACCCAGGGTCCAACCAGTGTAGAAGATTAAAGATAGTAAATATTACACATCGTTTACTGAATTAATGCGCCACTCATGGTTCCCTTTTCATGCATTTTCCAAACAAACATGATGTACTTTTTTTTTTTCTTTTCAAATAGCAGTCTTTCATTCTTGTTTCAGTGTCAACCATCAACCATTTCAGCTTAAATTCCTCTTGTAGAGGGGTCGCCACAGCGGATTATAGTCCGCTCATCGATTTGGCCTGATTTTACACTGGATGCCTTTCCTGACGCAACTCTGCAAGTACAGGGAAAGACAGACAACCATTCACATTCACATACACACCTACAGGCAATTTAGAGTCATCAATCAACCTAGACATGTTTTTTTGGACTGTGGGAGGAAGCCGGAGTACCCGGAGAGAACCCACGCAGGCACGTGGAGAACATGCAAACTCCACACGGACCCCTGCTGTGCCTGGGAATCAGACCAGGAACCTTCATGCTGTGAGGCGACACCGTGTACACTGAAACAAGAATGGGCACCATGTTGCCCATTTTTCAGTGTACACCGCTAAATTTATTAATATAGAGAGGGCATCTCTGAGTTCCCATAATCTTTTGCTGGAGTTTAATAGAAACCACAAATACTAAATTCAGAGCATTATATTTCTTTAAGAGCGGTTTTAAAAAAAATAATAAATAAATAAAAAATTTTTGTGACACCATGGCAAACTTGATTTCTTCATGCTTACATAGTTTTTGCATTAAAAGCTTTGTTACGTTTACTTTTTGACATTCATTACTTTCTACGTATTGAGAAGAGGCTGTAGTAGGAATTCAGACCTTTTATTTAGTTGGTATACAGTGGAGTAAAATCTGACCGTGTAAAGGGCATACTTGCAGTTGCATTGCTCTTATGTTGCATCATTTATCTTCAAAAACAAATGTCTAAATGTGGAATAAAAATATCAACTTTCATCTGTTCCTTTTGTGAACTCTCTTTTGAAATGGAGCCATTGTTTGACTCGCTTTGTGCCATCAGACATGGCGGTTGATAACAGTCAAATCGGGGAGCATAAAGGTTGCTATCACCAGCTCTGCTGGTGGTCCAGCAGCGATAACAAAAATCCCAAACAGGCACTTTTGACAAGAGCCCCGACTTTCACAGCATAACAAGTGGACACATCTAAACAAGATCAAATAAAAGCTTCACTGTGAGGAAATTGCATTGTGCATCAACAGGGTAATCGCATGTTACACTGGAATTGAGTGGATTTTGGCAGCTGTCCATTTCAGTCTCATCTTTACTCAACTTTGTCATGTAAAGTAAGATTTACAAAGTAACTGCATCCAGGTTTGGGAAACTTTAAGCTGAATAAACCTGGAAGTTGTTTCAGTTGTATTCTATCCAGATTATCTCATCAGTCAGGTTCAACTGACACTTTAATTTGCAGAAAAGGCAGAGGTAGCATTTAGAGGAACTTACCTTAAAGAGAAAATTGCTTTCCAAAGCTCCTCATCTTCTTCCTGTCTTGCTTTCTTGAACATGATTATTTCATAGCTTAAAGCTTCACATAATTTATCTTGCCACGGCAAGGATGTCGCACTGTTTTTTTTTTTATGCTGATGGTTTATTCTATAATGCCTTTTTCAATAAACAACTTCACAGTAGTTTATGGTAAGTTCCAGTAGTAACAGTAGCCTGTCCGGCCATAGCCATTGCAAAGATTCCTTCTCGTGAAATGGATATGCTACCCCTCCCATTGACGATGATTTCCAGGGTGTACCCCTGCCCCCTTGAAATCAGTCAAATTCAAAGGAATCAGTTTAATTCTTTAGATTAAAGAGAAAAAGACTCAGGAATGCGTGGCCATGTGAAAGAATTAGTGGTAATGTGATGGCACCGTTCCTCTCACAACTCTTGTCCCAGTTTTCCTCAGTCTCTTCCAAAGGGAGTTCAATGAGAGTGCTTTTAGTAGTTCCATTGGTCTGTTCCACACTGAGCACTTCAGTATCATAACTGACTTAAAGCTTTTGAACAATGTTAGCAATTAGACTCTTGCAGAGCACAAAATTTGGCAAACAAATATGGCATAATTTACTTACAGAATATTACACCTTTTATCATGATTTAAATTATGCCCAATTCTGGTTGCTCTTCAACTGACGTCTCTTTTCAACAAGCAGATGAGCCTATTTTTTTCTGTTTAGTTTATTAGTCATTCTCTATTCCTTTAATTGATGAAATCACTTCACAGGAACAATCTTATTTTTAACATGAATGTGACTGGTTATACAGATATTCAAGGTTAATTCTGTGTTTCTACATCCAAGTATCTGGACCGGGGTCCATTGTAAACAAAGGTATGTTGTATAGAATCGGAAGAAAATGTTTGCTTAAAAATTACTAGAAAGGGATACTTTGCTGGCGGAATAATTTGAGAAAATTCATCCTTGGGTTCATTGGGGTGCAGCCCTAAGCAGACAGGCCCAGACCTCCCTCTGCCCTGCCAGCATCTCTAATTCCCTTAGGAAGAACCGTATAATTTGGGGGGAGTCATCAAGTGTTTGCAGCTCACTCTGAGGGGAAGCTAAACGTGTCGGAGGTGGACATATTGGACAAAATAAAGCATTTCATTTTAAAATCCTAAATTGTAAACTTGTGGTGATTCCATGGAAACTATCAGAAAGCCCTTCAGACTTGGTTTGCTTGGATATAAATGTTTCCAAGGTATAAAGGTTTGTTGTTTTTTTTGTTACTTGTGCTTTTAGAGTAATTGAAATTTTTAGCCCCCCCCCCCCCCCCCCCCCCCTTTTTTTTTTTTTTTTTTTTTTTTTTTTTTTAAATGCTTACACTAGACTGGATCAAAGATCAGAGGAGGAAGTTAACACAATCAGATAAAGGTCAAATCTCAGTTCAGAGGTTTCTCTGTGCATTTCCTTCTGAAACCCTCTACTTGAAACTGTAAACATGCAAATCACTGCTTTGTTGTAGAGATAAAGGGAGGGGTGTGTGTAGATTGTGGTCCAGATGAGATCAGTATCAGAGGATGAATATGTAAAGGATGATTAGCAAGTTTCTGTAGAGCGTTCATGTTAAAGCAAACAAACAAATTACGATCACAATGCCCCCACACTGTTCACGGCACCCCTCTAAAGCACGTTTAGAGATCTGCAGATGACAGGCAACCCTAGCACGCACAAATTGGCTCGCTTTGCTTCATCTAGGATGGAGAGTGGTAATTCCAGATGATTAAAGAGGTTTATTCATTTCTGTGTAAATGTTGTTGCCACCCCTAGTCAAGTTTCACCTGGCTCATCACACATATTTCCAGAACCCTTTTTCATTTCTGAATGAGATGCGACAGCTCAGGCTCCATCCAAATGCAAAACCAGATAGGCCTATTAAAGGAAAAGGAATAGAGCTCACAAAAATTGTATTACGTCTACACCTGCCTCTTTCCTATACAGCCATTTAAGGAATGTAAATCTTACTGCGTCCCGAGGTTGTCGTCACTTACTTCAGTAGAATGTTTTTTTTTTTTTTTTTTTTTTTTTTTTTTTTTTGTTTTTAAGTTGCTCTTTTCTTGGACCGTAAAAATGTTTTGCACTTTTACGCTATAATTGTTTCACTTTTAATGTTCTGCCACTGCTATTGTTATATCATGCTACACTTTCATATAACATGTAACACCTGCTTTTTTATTGTGGAAGACAGAAGCCTTGTTGTTAAATCTGGTTAAAGTAGTTTTAGTTGCTCCTCTTCGTCAGCATTGACAGGTTAAGGATGAAGAGCGTCATCTTGCATGAAATCTTGAAAGTTGTGATTTTTTTTTTTTTTTTTAAAGCCACATGAAAGAGCTTGACTTTGGAAAAACCCTTCAATCGGGCCAGGGGAGATGATTTAGTTGTAGCGTCATATTGAATCAGAGCAGTCTTGAAATGCTGTCCAACTTTGCTGCTAACGTTTTTATTATCAATCGGCACTGCATTGCTTTTATGTAACATGATCAAATGTAACCTTCTCACCAGTACATGGAAAAACTTAAAATGTAAAATTCCTTAAATGATGAACAGTATTCATCCTGTTGTTTTAATTGAAACTAATGTGATGGGCGAATGTAGCCTTTTAAACTTGGATCCTTATTGTTGTTCTATAAAGAGGTTAATCTTCCTTGTTGATCATTGCTTTAATCTCTATTCCTCCCTTTTTAAATTTTTTTTTTAATACACTTTAGGTTACTGCATCTGCTTGCAAATCCAGTTTCCTAATTATTGCCAATACTTGCAGATACTGGTCTCTCCATTTCATTTCAGTGAATCTCATGTTACAAAGGACACACATGCACACACACACACACACACACACACACATATATATATATATATATATATATATATATATATATATATATATATATATATATATATATATATATATATATATATATATATATATATATATATATATATATATATATATATATAAAATTACATTAAACACTTTTTTCTTTCCTTTTTTGACCTGACCCCTTCAAACTCGAATGTCTCTGTCGCGTGGGTGGCTGTACGATATGTTAATTCCACTCCATGCAGATGATGCCACGATTATCTTTTGCAGAATGCCATGATCTATGGTTTCCTTATTCATCAAGCCTCCCCCACAACCAGTGCATCCGTCCAGCCTGGAATGTGTATCCACGCTTCATAGTTTCAGAATAATCTATTCAGAGCAGACTCCCTAGTTCTCTCTTTTCTCTCTCTGTCTCTCTCTCTGTCTCTCTCTTTCTCTCTCTCTCTCTGTGTAGTGAGGATAAGTACACAATGACACAGATCCATTTTAGTGATGCATCAGTGCTCCACAAGTATTTGTTTCCTTCAGGTTCACAATCTTACATTAAACATTCACTCAAAAAAGCCTCTTTTTGTGGGGTTTAACCAACATTTTGGAAGTTGCTTAAATCTTCTGCCCTCTTTTGACAGCTGTTAAATAATTAACATTGTGAATGTATTTTTTTTTTATTATAGTAGCTCAACACAAATGACCATGAGGAGGTTTAAAATTGATTCGGACTTTGATTAATCTGAATGCTGATTGTTTGCTCTAACAAGTGTAATTTTCCAACTGAAACAACAAATCGGTGTAAATGAGTAATCTTTTTTCTTTTCAGGTAAATTTTTAGATAAAGCAATAAATGTATAACTAGGGGCGTAGACTTTTGATTGGCAGTCGCTAGCCTCTTCATCATCACTTCCTTATCGGTCACTGCCATGCTACAAAGCTTAACTAAGCAGCTCGCGCTCGCCCAGCCTCTGGTAAACGCAGCGATCATTTCTGATTTACTACAGAAACAACTCCGTACATGGGATTTTCCACTGAAGACATTTGTTCACAACTTGGCAGCGTCTCCGGCGTGTGGATCGCCCGAAGAAATTGGATGCCATGGCCGACTTTGATTGGCATAAGGTGGTCCTGCCCCCACCAGCTTCTCGGGCCTGTTCTTTTCCACTCATTTGTGACATGGCACCGTGCAGTATGAGGAAAAAGAGGCGTCAAAATCACTCTTCAGACAACCTGTGGGTGATGTCACAGATAGTCTGACCAGTAATTTTTATAGTTTACAGACAGAACACAAAGAGGACTTTAATTTATTATGCCCTTCTGTCCAAAACATGCAACACTTTTCATTAGAGGATGTCTATTTGATGTTTAGAAACAGAAGACGAACTTTTTCGGGAAGGATCAGGTCTTTTTATGTGAAAAACGCAAAATAAAAATTTTCATGCTAGTTCATTTTCTTATCTACATAGTTTCCTGTTTCTCATATTAAATGCACCAATTCCCTCTGCTGTGCTGAGCAGTGATGTCATTTTGCCTGGGTGTAGATCGCGTAGCTGAGCTGACAGTTATCCGTGGTCTTAAGGCTTTGTTCAAGTGCAAGTCGCAAGTTATCGGTGTGAGATGTTTGTACTGACTTCCAACACAACTGCTTTTGAGAGAGCATGAATGCCCGCAGGAAGGCAAATTCTATTTATTTATTTTGGCAGAAGACTGTACTGAGAACAGTATCGAGCCATTTCTCCTCACTCATGGTGTTGTGGTACTTCAGTACACAGCAGACTTTGGTCCATACGTTTCAGTATCCAGCTTAAAGAAACATTCAAAGATTAAATATTCAATTTTTTAACATGTGCTTCATTATGTTGCAATGGCCTGAATTCATCCAATTCTGTCTACATGGATCGAGTTAAAATCAGAGTTGCTCATTAAGTGGAGATTCTGTTGTACTTTTCCAAAGCGGTTGGTTTTCCCACAGTTCCGAGTACAATCGAGCACATCATAAGCCGTGTCTTGCTGGTTTTTCAAGACAGTTTGCCATGCAGCACAAGAGCCCAAGGGTGTATAGCCATTAAAGATGACTAGAAAGCCTGAAGATAACTATTTTTATTAGAAGCTGCAGTGATATTTCTAATCTTTATGATTAATAGTTTCTCCAAGTCAGAATTAAACAGCCATTTCTGTAATGAGATTTCTAGCTTTCACAATATCCATGTACATGCTTATTGAATTTAATTTTTTGCTGTGTTGGAAATTTATCATGAATTTTTACATTCTATGGATCAAGTTTATCAATGCAAAAAAAAATATATATATATATATATATATATATATATATATTAGTAGAAAGGCGTGTATAAGGATTTGTAGCTAGAGTCCTGATTAATCTCTCAAAACAAATATGAATCATTCTGAACTTGCAACGTAGCCGACTCAATAGGTCAAAACCTTGACATTAACGCTTTTTATTTGTGCAATCAAAAGAGATGACATTTGCATTCCTCCACAAGCTACAACATGGTGTATTTTTAAACATGCATGTTTACGGTTCCGAGCTTTACCGTTTGAATGTTGCAGCGAAAGCACCCAGTGCCTAATGGGAATGTTTCCTGAATAGTTTTAATTAGTATGAACAAGATGCTAAGAAAAATTAGCTTTGTGGAGCATCACGTCTCACCAGCAAGATTTTGGATTTGATAAGCAGGAGGTCGTATTTGGGGTGGGGATAGGGAGGGGGGGCCTGTTAATGCTTTACCAACCGGCAGAAGGAGGGCGACAAAGGAGGCCGTGGCTTATTCAAAGGCCACAGTGCATGCCAAGCATTCCAAAATGCTGTGCAAAGGTTGCTCCGGCACGGAGCATCAAGAGGGCCTTCCCCATGAGAGCCACCTTAAACACACACAGACCAAGCTCCAGACGCTTTGTCTCATGCACCCTGGCCTCCGTTTGTGAATGTTTATGTTTGTGGTGTAAAGAAGGTAACTAAAAGGCTGAAATCCCAAGAGATGAAGTTTTGGTTTTGTTTTTTTAATAAGAAATCTTGCATGTCACTTTCACTTGCTTTCACTTGTTTGCTTTATGTAGGTTAATTGGCTTGCATAAAGCCTTTGGGTTGTCTCTAATCACATTAATATCTTTATCTCCTAATTTCTGCAATACTCCTGGCAAACTGACAGATTTTTTCCCCCTTTTTTGCTCTTACCAGTTCCCTTCTCTGCAAGCTCTGAAGTCCTCTCCCTGTGCCAGGTCAGAGTTATTACAGGTGTAAGCCAGGAGGGTTTTCTTTTGTTTGAGTCTGCCAGATCTCAGTGCTTCATCTGTGAATACGTCCCTCTCCATGACCCCTCCAGTGCATCCCTTGATTCAGTGGTCTAATGATGATGTCTTGTGGTGGTCAAGAAAAGCCGATATTGAATTAAGTTTGAAACTGCTGGTGTGCTCTAAGGTGCTATGCATTTGTTATTAACAGTTTAACCCTTTGAAGCCCTTCCTGAGGATTTTGTGCCACTTTGGTTTTGATTTTAATATACTCCATTACATTTGTGTTTACCATGGTAAATTTGGTATCTTTTTTTTAAAGCACAGTCTCCCCCGAAGGGACCTCATACTTCCCATAATGTACATACTGCATAAAAGGTATGCTGCAAACTGTAAAATAATTGATCTTTTTTTTAAATTTAATTACCAATATTTACAAATGTACAGCTTTTAGGTGTTGCTGTACAGCCATGCGGAGTTAGTCATTTAATTTGATCACACTGGCATTTATTGAGGGACTTGAAGGGTTTTAAGGAAATAAACTATTGTTGTTTGCTCGGATTACAGTGATGTTTAAACAACACTGAATGCCTCTGATTATAAATAGCATCCGGCTGTTTTTAATGGATAAATGTTGGCTCTTTGATTCTCCAAAGCGATAAAATAAATGGCACCTGGTGTGCCCATCCTGCGTATTTAAACAAAAGTTAAAGCGGTGCCATAATTAGTTATTTCCTTAATGGTTTCTTTTAAAAAACATTTAAGGGGTTGACAGTTTACATTCACTTGCTGCAAAGTGTTAATTTATTCACAAACTAAAGCTGCCATCTTGAGCTTTTTTTTTCTCACCTCACTTGTTTCTTTATTTCTTTTTTTGTTTTTTTAAAGATATGTTGTGAGGTACCACCAGGGCACAGTGTTCTTGAGTGGGCGGGTGCAGTCAGCCATGCAAATGCAAGTACTGGCCTGCAAATAAGCAGGTGCAGTATACATGGATCGATTCACATGTTTTCAGCCATGTGGTCTGTGGACATGGGTGTTGTATCTCCATGTTTTCTTTCATGCAGTTTGGTGCATATTCAGATAGTTCACAATTTGTGAATAAAAGTAGCAACAACACACTGTAAATATGCCCCATCAAAGTCATGTTGCACTGTATATATTATCAAAGTTGTAGTTGCATCCTTACTTCATGAGGCATGAATCGTTCTTGGACAAGGTGGAGATGATTTGAACTGGTTTTTATTTACTTCAAGGTGAGGATTATCTACTGAATGTGGTATTCTCCGATTCCAGCCTTGCAAATATTTCTCAATGGTGTCAAGAATATTCTTGCCATGCATTTGGTTGTAGTTGGTGTCCTAATATTCTATTGAAGTATCCCGGATTTTATATAATATTCTGAACAGTAGTGACTATAAAAATAAATGTAGTGAGTAGAAAGTCGACTATTCCCATCTGCAGTGTGAAGAAGTCCGCAAATAAACGCATACGTTTCAACACAATATATTTCATACAATTAGAGGAGAGATTGCCTCCCGTGCTGTGCTTTTTGCAACAAGTGGGGTCTCCTTTCATGCGCAAAACACGCTAAGCGCGCACCCCACCCGGTCTCTGCGCGCTGGCAGCTCTGATAGAGAAACGTCCCTCAGCTCCCAGATCGCAGAGGATGCGCTGCACACGGTGTTGGATGTAGGACTGCACCATTTCCGCAGCCTCCACCGGGGAGGCTGTAATCCGATCTTGTTTGGAGGAGCCTGTGAAGAGGAAGAGGGCACTGCTCTGCGCTCTGACGCGCTCTCCATCCACTCCTCCCCCTTTCTGCGAGTGTCACCCTCTTCCTCCCTCATCTGTTCACTCCCTGCTCTGCGAGGCTGCTCGCACAAGCCTCCGGAATCGTCGCATCGCATTGTTCACCAATCGACCTATCTCCCTCTCTTTAGTTAAGTCGACGTGCTAGAGGAGATTTTTTTTTTTTAAATTTATTTATTTATTTTATTTCTCGTCCCTTTGCGAATGCCTTTACCGTGGGAACATACTGCACGCACGGCAGCCCGGTGACGTGCCCGAGCATGTCCACATCAGAGACGGCGTCGGATTTACCTGAAAGTGCACTGCCCTCGTACCGTCAGAGCGATCTCCCCATCTCGTCCGCAGATTTGGACTTCAGCGATTTTCATTAAGGAAGGGGGGAAAAAGAGAGGGAAACACACCGGATTACAAGGATGGGGTTCTACGGCACTTTAAAGATGATTTTCTACAAAGTAAGTCGGATTTCTGCAGCCGCCGTGTCACCTCCACCACATCCTCATCTGTCATTATTCAATGTTTGACTCGCTCTGTCGCCCACATTATCTCTGACGCGCCTCTCACGGCAGATTGTGCGGCCACTGCGGAGGATGAACAGCAGCGAAGCAGACCCCCAGAGACGCCTCTTTAATTGCTTGGGCCTTAATATTATGTTAGAGCACCGTTAAACGTTGTAAAGACAACGCCACGATTTGGCATCCCTTCCCTTCATAGTAACTTCTGGTGTTTTAAATAAACGTGTCATTTTAATTGTGATCTGCTTTGGCTCTTGTGGCATATCTGTGTGGAATAAAAGAAATAGTAATATTCCTGTGAATTACAGGTTTGTGTAAAGAATATAGATCCCTACAGTCCCTCAGCCATGCACTGCTCTGCACCTGCAGCCAACTGTGGTCCTCCCTTTCTCCCTGCATGCTATAACACTGAATATTCAACATTTCTATGACTGATATCGCCTTCATTTGTGAGCAGGAGTTTGACTGTTTGTTTATGTGCTGTCATTTCCAGCAGTTAGTTCCCCCCTGCAACCCTGCCCCACTTGCAGGGGTTGTTATAATTGTACATTATGCGGCACTGGTTATCTTGCACTGATCAAAGTGACTGCTTGAGTTTGCACGCATGTGATCAATCTGCCTCTGCCTGTTGGAGTAGCCTGTTCTGTGACATTGTGCACTCGCCTCAGGCTCCAGCCAAAGATAATGGGTCACTGTGTCAGACTGTGTGAGGTAGGCTAGGATATACTTGAGGATGTTGGGTGAATCAGGCTGGATGGCACCCAAGTAACGATGCTTCCTGAAACGGAAATGCAGAGTACAAACAAAACGGATTGTAGGGAAGCTGTCATTTAGAAAGTTTAATGTAAACAAGCTTGTTAATCATGTAAATTCACCTTGAAAATATTCTTCATGGTGACGGATTTTACTTGGTTAATCCTAATAAATAGCAGAGAACCTCATACTTAGTGGGTTGGGCTGATATGCATGTAAATGTTCGTGTATGTGTCTTTTATCTGTTTTATGGCAGTTTAAAAATACACATACGCAAACATTTACACACACGTGACATCTGTTCTATGGAAGTTGTCATTCTGAGATGGAGTTGAAGTTTTCCTGTAGAGCTTGAATACATAAATGCCACTGTTTGACATTTAGCAGCACCGGCGGAAACAAAGTTGTTGTTTTTTGGGAACTAATTCAAACCCATTGTTCTGGTTTGATTGCAGTTTGGGTTTCTAAAACTTGGCTCTTCCCTTCAAAATGGTCACTTCATAGCTTGGAAGTCTTTCTGCGTGTCATTTGGGAAGCTCATAAAAACAACTGCCTGAAGCACTGTTTGAAAAATGTGAGAGTTTTCAAGTGACTGATGCTGCAACGATTGCCATCTTTAAAATATCATTAACTCTCTTCTTATCCATCTGTCGCGCTTTTGACCAGATAGGGAAAGGGGATCTGTCGAGGGGGGAGGAGGGACAACTCATTGGTAGTGATTTACAAACACCGTGTTCTCTGGTTACTTTTTCCCAGGCTGAAACACAAGAGGAGACTGGTTACACTTTTTTTTTTCTCCTCCCCTCCTCTTTTTTTCTCTACTTTATGCCTACGTTTAGTTTGAGGTTTTCTTATACACACACACACACACACACACACACACACACACACACACACACACACTGAAAAAGCCAGCCAGTACTTCCCCTTTTTTCTTCCTCTTTCTTGCTCTGAAACGCACACACACCCACCGCATGCATACACACACCCAGGTTCTCCTTGGCTACTGAACTGCCATTGCAGTGAGATCACCACTTAAAGAACAAGGCGGTTGGGTTTAAGAGCCGAGTTTAACTACCGTGATTGTCGCACGACTCCCCCTAATCAAGCAAGCTTCAAATATAAACAAGCCTGTCAAAAGCTGCGCACTCACCAGAGCTTTTTAAACACTTGTGTTTTGTTTACATTGCTTTTGCCAGATTTCCTGGGGCCATCTCGACACATTTCTCTCATGAATTAGTTGAAGTTTTAGGGCTTTCCACTTAGAGCTTTTAAGCAGCTTCACACATGAGCTGAATTGTGGGGAAATTCTCACAAATCACTGGTCAGATCACAGAGTGATGTCCAGGGGACACTTAACCTGCAGGTGTTTTCTTATGCACGCATGCCTGTGTAAGCTTTAGGTGTCTGACAGTTATCATAATGAAATAAATCTATAATCCTTATTAAATATTGAGGTTGGGATCTAATATTTATTACTAATTCATGGATGCCTTTGCTGATATCCTGCTGATGATTCACCATTTCTGAGGTTATGGAGTAAAGAAAAAAAGTCTTGCATCTTGCAACCAACTTGCTGTTCTCAACATTCACGTGGCCATGAAGCTTAAACCACAAAGGACAAATACACACACACACACACACACACACACACACACACGCTCATATCCAGGCTTTCACCAAATTACAGTGACAAACAGAGGGGGGGAAAAAAGCACATATCTTGAGGCAGACGTGTAATCATGCCACTGTAGAGCCAGACAGTATGGAGTCAAGTGTCCAGTGTTTTTTTCCTGTGCAGCATACAATCATGCAATAACAAATCTGCGACAAAATAACAGTTTGCATCATAGGGGAAATTAAACGAACCTTGGTTTTTGGTTTCTATATTTCATCATCTTATTGGCATCGTTTTCCAACTCAAGTTTTTGTTTCTAGCTGGTCTGTAAACAAAAAGCTGCCATATGCTTTTGGCCATGAATTGCTTCGCCACAAGTTCTGTACTTGGACGTGGGAAAATGCCACGATCCTCCCCCAGAGAGAGAACGAGACATGTTTGAGAAGTAAAGATTGTTTTTAATGACGACCGATTGCTCTTACAAGGAAGCAAGTATGCCACATTTCTTAGATTGTGTGTATTTTGGTGCAGTTTCCTAATTCACATCCGTGGCATGCATTTGTGATTGTTAAAGTATCCTTTTGGTGGACTTCTGATGCCCCAGTGAAGATCATGACGTATATGTATCTGCTAATCCATGGCTTTATTTCAAATCTAGCAAAGCTGTCTTCTTAAAAATGGCCATAATCAATAAAATACTAAATGCAGCTTGTTATATTCTATATCTTATTTTGACTGGACACTCAAAGAAAAAGGAAAAACAAAGAAAGAAATCAGTGTTGACTTATTTAGGTAGCTTGTTTATTCATCAGAGCCTGGCGAGGGGATGGCGATCACTTGCATGTGCGTTGTGAAGTCTTGCCAGAGAGTGTAGCAGGCATGGGATGAAGAAAATTGCCTTGCCCAGGCCTTGACACACACTCCTTTGTTCACGGGGTAGGTGGTAACAGAGACAGGGTGGTGTGCGCATATGCAGGTGATGGAGAATATCAAAGAACTGACTGGCTATTTTTTTGTATGTGAAGTGTCTCTATGAATCACACTGTCAAAAAATGTCCCCACCCCACCCTCCTCCATACTTTTCCCTGCAAGAGTTCTCGTATATTGTGCTTATTTTGTGTGCAAGTACAGGCTGTATCCTTGGAGTTTGGGTGTGAATATGTTTGTCTGCCTCTGGATATTATTCCATGTCTGGTTGCCCAGGGATCACTGTTCTCTTTTCATGTGGTTATCATGGATGAGGAGGAAGACGAAGTTGAGCACAGGCACTGGAACACAACCGCTGACTTTGTTGTCATTATCTCCATAATGTTGAGCGTCTGATCTGCATGCAGGTCATACCTTTTTGTCTTTTTGTTTTGGAGCAGGATGGTAAATTGAATCTCCAGCAGTGCATTAAGTTGAATATACCATTTAGTAGTTGCTAAACTGCTGTCTGTATTTTAATATGCTTTATTTCAGGCTTAATGTCAACAAAGTCTATAAGTATAATTTTCTACATCTGGCACTGTCTGTAAACGTACCCACTTCCTCCTTTATTTTTTTATGGATTTTTTTTTTTTTTTCATTATTATTTTTGTGTGACTTTAATTGCAGACTCCTCCAGCGATATACGAACTTTTTCTTTTTTTTTTCTCTCTCAGATGAAGAGGAAGTTGGAACCTGGCCCCGAGGTCCGATCTTTCCCTTCAGGAAAAAAGCCCTGCAAAGGTCCAGAGTATCCAAGGTACAGTTGGAGAATGTTTTTTCTTTTTCAAACATAAGGTGCTGTTCTGCACAAGAGTAAAAATGCAGCCTCCATCAATTTTCTTTGTGCTGTGGTGTCCTGCCTTTGTTTTCCCATCTTCTGCACATACACTAATTGAGCCAACCATGAAAGGAAATCAAAACTGTTGTGCGTTAGAAAACAAAGATGCCATATGTGTCCTCAAAGAGAACAATGCTTCATGTTTCATTGTATCTGCAGCATCAGGCCAGCAGTCCCAGATGTTTTTATTGCACTGAATATTTAATGCATGTATTCACATGTAGCTCCTTTAAAATTCCAACTCAACATCGCCACTTAACCATGAATGTTGCTATATAACTGGCTCCTTCTCAGCATCTTCCCCCATTAAAAATGAATCAATAATGAAATCGACCCCCAGCTTCCCATTTTGCTGTCAGCAAACAGAATCCAACGCATTGAGGGGGTTCCCACTGCGTGGTTTGTCCTGCTGCCCTAAAATTACAACAGTACATGGTTTGCTTTTGAAGTAATCTGCCAGTTTTGTCTCTCCAGGCATGAGAGAAGTATTTAGACAGAATAGAAATCTATGCAATTGCACATTTTGAAATCTTTCAGTCAGACGAATTCTCTTCCCTGCCAGTCTTGTTAGCTGTTCCTTGCAAAAAAAAAGAGAATTCTTTCTTAGAGAAGGTTTTCTTTTTGTTGTTGTTGAAATAGCTTTAAATGAGTATTCATTCAATCTTAGAAGTATTTTTCAGTCTGTGTAGCTTTAGTGTTTCTCTTCTTTAGCTCATATTTAATGTGTTAGTGCGTTTTATATGGTGCTTTAATATTTAACTTTTATTTATTGTGTTCTATAGTTATCCAACTCTGTTATGTAATTATATTACATGAATGATGACTTAGTAGTGCAAGTGCAGGAGATTTTACCCTTTACCCCATAACTATAAATCTGCTATGTTCCCCTCTTAACCTTTCCATAAAAACTGAATGGAGTTAATTTAGTAGAGTGCAATACAATAAAAAGATAATTTTTAGTTTGCCAGCAGAACAGGTTTTGGGACTTCATTGCCAATGCAAATCTGATGCTTTTGTTTTAAAACCCATATTTTTAAATGTCTCATTTGCTCCTTCATAAGGACATTGTGTATGTTGTTGTGCCACCTGAGAGCAGCGTTTCCACATCCCCCTCTGCTACCTGCCGTGGGCTCTTTGCCTCTAAAATGTCTTCTATGCTGTTGGTATTTTAAGGCGTTTTGTTTTGTCTGGAAACTCGCAGCCCGACAGGAATCGTCCCATGTCCAGCCACACCCACCACATTTGGCCACATCAGAACAGCCAATGGTCAGGGGCAACAGAGGCGGCGAAAAACCTCAATCCAGCCGCCCACAGGTCTCCAAGAATGGCTCCGAACATTTCAGGTGAGCATGCAGGACTTTCCTTCTTCTTTTTCTCTCCCTCAAGTAAAACTAATCAAAAAGCAGATGTTGTGCCCAATCCCTGCTCCCTTAGTGTCAGAGATAATTGCTGCCGTGTTGTTCTGGCCCACCACATTACCATAGGTACTGTAGCATGGAATTGGGTTAAGCTGTGCACTACCTCTCGAGATTAAAAAGCAGAGGTATAGAATCACACAGGTGGCGTAGAGTCATGGTCTGTATTAAGGTATTTTTCTGTGATGCACTGAAACTGACAACTGCAGTGTGAAAGTTTGTGATAAACGAAGTTGTCGTGAATAGTAATTAACTTTTCTTATTTTGAGCCCCTTCATTGGTCACCTTTAGGTACCGCAGAGACAATCCACTAATGACATACAGTTAACCTGGATTAATGTGTCCATATTACACTTTACCTAGTGTCCATATTCTGTACCAACAATTGTCTTTTCTAGATGTTTCAAAAAAAATCAGTAAAAATCTCAGTTGCATTTTAAAATTAGAACAGAATTAGAATATCTTTTATTGTCATTGTATAATACAACAGCTGCAAGATGAGGACACATTAAAAAAGTGATTAAAATAAGATAAAGCAGTTAATGTAAGTAAGCAAAATATAAAATCGTCAATAGTGTTATTGCATATATTTGTTTAGATTTACTGATACTCACATTCACACACAGATGTAATAAAACATGTCCAATGTGAGTGCACCGCTATATTTTTCATAAGAAAAAAGGTTGGCGTTCATAATCATTTATAAACAATGTTCCCCATTAACGTGTGATAAATGCATACACCATTATACTCATGAGTTTTCTTTTACAACAAGGATATTATGTAAGATGTACAAACATAGCCCAGCATTGCACTTAACCGTACCTAACCATACGTTATAATTAAAAAAGTGTTGCAGCTTCTACTATAATTCAGGAATCGATGTTTTGCTTGTTTTTGTTCAGCATTGAAAATCAATACTTTTAAACAAAAGCTTCATCAACTTCGGCCTTTTTATCATTGTACAGCTGAGGAATAGTTTGCTTCATCCAGAGACTCTGTATGATATGACTTATTTTCACGCAGTGTTCTGGATCAAAGTCTAATGTTTTATTGTCGTCTCTGCTGTACAGTTGTATCTGCTGAGATGAAACAGGCGCGGTGGATGTTGTTGGGTTGTGAGCCAAGACATTTGTGACACTTCCAAAGTACTTAACTTCCATTTTGCACATTGTGCATGTTACAAGAGTCATGTCTGGCTCGCTCTTTCCCAGAATACTGTCAAGAGCCAAATGCTTGCATTCACTGAAGATGTGACTGGCTGCGTTTTCAGTCTTATTCCAAATTTCCTGCTGCTCCATATTGACTATCAACATCTAAAGCCACGTCAATGATTGTCAATTCATCAACAGTGTCAGACACAAGTAGTTTCAGGAGGATAAAAGTGACTCACTTCACCAGCTCTTCTGTCATTTTTTTTTTTTTTTTTTTATACAACTCCACTAAAATAACCAAGTAACAGACGTTTCTATCTTGATAAACATAAGTTTAAATGACTTCAGACATTAACAAAATAAGATGTAATTCTGAGCATATGAACTATTGTCATTGTGTCCCCCTAATTTTACAAAAAAATTGCCTTGGATTTTATTATCTGAGAGAGCATAAATGCATCATCTTTTAATGGCTGGGTGAAGCGGCGACACCTCAGTGTTTGCTTTGCTGCCCCGGTCTTTAATCTTACTGCACAGGCCACAGGCAACTAAACCTGCAACCTACATTCTGTACATTCCCTCTTCCAGTCCCAACCTGCATGTAACTGCTGCAAAACACAGCTTTTAAACGGCTGACCTTACCTGTTCAGAACATACTACCGTGGTTTTTGTGCTCCTAATAAACAAAAATAAAATAAAAAAAACACACTAAACATAAAAGCGTGTTATACTTAAGGATTAGTTGGAAAAATATGGACAGTAATTTAATTTTACTGCTTTGCATTTGATGAGGTTTCTGTCTTTCCAGATGTCTGCTGGATTATTAGCTAAAGCTCATTAAGTTAAAAAAATAATTTGTTTAAAAGAGACGGAAAAAATAACTACAAGGATAAAAAACAATGAGCGTAATGCCTAAGTTGTCAGATCAGTTTGCCATAATAAACAGACAAAAAATGTTTTCTGCTGAATTCCATCAATACAATTCTGTAATAAGACAAAAAAAGGATTTATACTTTCACTTTAATTACAAGTCAGTCCTGCTTACTGTGATCAAAGTTTACTATTATTCTCAAAATTTGAAGAACATAGCATTAAGTTACATGCAAATCTTTCTTCTTATTTTGTCAGATGCCCATTATAATGTTTAGTAGATCCAAATAGATATGGATGATTTATTATTACAGGTTTGTATTTGTTGCAGCAGATCTCGACTCGCTCAGAGTGATTCTTTAGATTAAACTGATGGTGAACCTGTTCAGACAGACTTGCGTGTGATCCTCCAACAGCGTGCAGCCCAGTGTTAATAATGCATGGGTGCGTTGAGTGCTTGTTGTCTATACTGGTTATCTTGCAGCTGTGGAGCGAGTTAACAACCTTGTTAAATCGTGGAACCTACTGTTTTCATGGCGCAGACATCCCCTTCCAACAATACAGCCGAGCTGGCAGCACAGTGAGGATATTAGCGGGGGATGGAGTGAGCAAATCCGCCTATGATAAAATGTTGTAGTCACGGATCTGTTAATCCCAGCTGTCTCCGGTGGAAGTTTGTAAAACTTCCAGGTGAGGGATGTCTTGGGTGGTGGCGGTGATCCTTAACTTTTTATCACTGTGGCTCTGCACAAAATCAATACGCCGATTGTCCACTTTTTCATGGGTTTTCGCAGCTGGTGCATAGTTCTCCCTTACCTCAACCATGCAGCATTGGCTCTTCAGAAAAATATTCTAAACTGCATCACTTAAACACTTTGTGTGTTACTCCAATAACTATTGAGCCTCCTAATAACTGCAGAATCCAGATTGTTAACTTGAAAGTTCAAGTAGAGGTGGAAGGGTCAGCTTTGTTTCACTTTAAATACCTACTCTGCTGTATCATGGAGCTTTTATTTCAAACCTGCCTGAAAAAATATGAACTGGGGAAACAAAAACCAGAAAACAAAAACTGTAGCTCCTCAATTCACAACACAAGATAGTTCTCAGGTAAAAACCTTCAATGGATGATTATCTAGGTCTTCCCAGATAGCATTTTATGTGATCTAGAGCTTTAAAAGAATACCACAATAAATATTCAAAGCTTTGTTTTCCGCCGAGGGGGGCAGGGCGGGGGTGGCGGCCCACACGGGAGCTTCAGCGTGATTCACCAACACGATACCAAACAGTGGAGGTACACATGCGTGTGAAGGGTACACACACTCAGTCACACGTTCCCTGTGTCGAGAGGAACATGAGAGCAAATTAGTTTGTGCGAGAGATCAACTAAGGTGTGCGCACCGGAAGACCGCCAGCTAGAAGGGGAAAAAAAAGAAAACTGCTGGTGGAAAAAAGTCTTTTATAGGAACAAATGCTTTGGGGAAGGGGTTTATTTGCCAACTTGTCACTCAATTTAAAGTGTGCCACACAGCTGAAGTCTGCGTCCTGTTATCCTCTAACAGCTGAAATGTAGTGAGGCATCGTTGCAGGAGACGTTCCTGCTGCTGCAAAAGACCGGGAACTGGCTTTTTGCTTGTTTCAATTTACCTTATTAAGCTGTAAAGTATCAGAGTCGGGCCTTAATCCTTTAAATGTTTGAGCAGTAACACTGAGGTCACAGATATCACTACAACCTCTGGTTTGCAACAAGGTCCTGCTTTTGTAGAAGAATTAACATTTTCCGATTCAAATATCTTGAATTACAGATGCCCCAGGGTGTTAAGTCTCTTTGAACTAAAATGCAGTTGTCTGTGGTGGAAAGTTGGTGGTGCATGGTCCTCTGTTTGGGAGGAGGTTCCCGAACCGTCTGGTTTGTTTCACAACTGGCCAAATTACAGGTGGAGTGGATGCGTCAGGTTTCCCATCCTGCATTGTAACCTATAATCACTGTTTAGTGCTGTATAGGGCGAACGGCTGCAGCTGTTGGGATTAACGTATAGTTGGACTATAATTCAGCAGCAACTGTCAAACAGCTAAAAGCTGAAGTTGAAAAAATAAGACGCGCTCAGATGTTTAACATTTCCACTGATGTTTTTGACTGTTTGAATGATGCAGCTGCCTCGATCGACTCTGTCGCCGCAGAGCTGGGAACATTGTCATGCCACACAGGGCAGGTTGTCCAGGGTGTTCATGTCAAAGATGGCAGTGAACTGTAACAACAGTCTTAAAAATAACCCCAAAAGATGTCTTCAGTTCACGCCCGTGTGTTGCTGTGTTGGGTGTAAACGTGCAGTAGATGATATTCTGATGGAAGTGTTGCCATCTTTGATAAACCAGTACTCAAAGATCTTTTATCCTCTTAGAGTTTATACAGTGGAGCTGCAAAAGAGGTTGACCAGAATGAAAGAAATGGCATGAAAAGCAAGTTGCTTATGCTGCTTTATATCATTTAAAACTGTACTGCAGCTGCAGAATATAGTGACATAGTATAGAGAACAAGAACAAAGTTCCTTTGCCGGTACTAGTGGTAACAGAGAAACTACGGTTTCGTTGTTGGATGCATCTGTAACTGGCCCGGTGGCGTTTTTGTCAGAACATCAGTCTTTCTACAATTGGGTCACTGTTTGGTCTCCGCAAGGACATGTGATGCACATTCCTATATTTGAAACGTAGCTCAGCACCTGTTTTGTAAGGATTAAAGGCAGCTTGTTTGATGAACCTCAAGAAAAAGAAATGCAATTTGCCTCTGTTACAAGAGAACTAAGCTTTACAATCTCGTGCAGGTTATTTAAATGTAGACGATTCAAAACGTGTTTCACATGCCATCGGGATGTTTTATAGTTGTAAAACAGTAATGGGTTGTGTATGACTGGAGAGAAGTAAAATGCACTGGGAAAAATCATTTTCCGAGTAAGTAAAAAAAAAGTTAGTTTCAAGAAAATTAGTCTTGCTTTTTTTTCTAGTGGCTAAACTATTTTGCTAGTTTTATGAATTTTAGTCAAATTTTCTTACCCCACTGGCAAAGAGATTTTTGCTTAATATGAGACAGTTTCACTAGATTTAGGAATATGTGGCTTGTTTCTGAGTGCGTGGGCCTGTGTTTCCCAGTCGCTTCTTGTTTTGCAACGAGTATGCCTCATGCTGGCATCGTCAAACATTGAACTTTTAGTTTCAACTATATTTTCCGTTCTGGGCACATTGCAGAGCTGGACTGGCCCAGAGAAGCTGCTGGCACTGGATGAGTTAATCGACAGCTGTGAGCCCACACAAGTCAAGCATATGATGCAGGTGATTGAGCCGCAGTTTCAGCGAGACTTCATCTCCCTGCTGCCCAAAGAGGTGAGTTCGACTCCTGCTCTTATTCCCTGCTCCCTGACCCGCCCCGACCTGAGCTCCCACAGGAATCCTGTAATCCTTACAGCGTGTGAACCTACCTGGCAGGAATGAATGCTCCCTTCAGCCTTAGTCTTACTGCAGTGATCACTTCAAGGCATCCTGCGTGGGTGCCTTGCTGAGTCGGGCTGGTAATGCAACGTCACCAGGCTGCAGGCCACTGATTGGCCAGAGAGCAATGTCACGGATGAGTCTTGAGAGCAATTCCTTCACACCCGCCGTATTTAAAACCGGGCAACAGCGACCACGATATTTAGTTTACAACTAACTTTTGTGTTGCACAAAAATGGCAAGCAAACATACTCCAGTGTTGTTGTTGAGGGCGGTTATAAGTAACACTTATAATAGACAAATCTGATTATATATTTGACTGTGTTACTTTGGATTTGCTATAAATGTTCTTTAAATTAAGATTCTCTCATGCTTTACTTTTTGGAATAATGAACACTTGAAATGGAGATTTCAGCAAGTAATGCAACAAGGCAAAGAACTAATGACAAAAGTGAATACATTTCTATCCCTTTGTCAAGAACAGCATAAGAATAGGCTTAAAATAATAAAAGCAAATTAACGAAGTTCATTGTGCTCTCAAAAGCTGTTTCCTTTCTAACTGATGTCTCCACACTCTGTCAACAGCTGGCTTTGTACGTGCTGTCATTCCTGGAGCCGAAGGACCTCCTTCAAGCCGCGCAGACGTGTCGCTACTGGCGCATCCTGGCAGAAGACAACCTCCTGTGGAGGGAAAAATGCAGGGAAGAAGGTGGGTCTTGTGTACTGGCCACGCAGGCAGGTGAAAGGTCATCGTCCTGTTTCCCGGTCGGAGCACTCTGCTAAACTTACCTTTTAGAAAATTGGTTAGATAAATAACCTTTGGCACTGAACTAATCAAACAAGGTGTCTTTCTCCTAACAGGTATTGATGAGCCTTTGCTCTTGAAGAAGAGGAAAATTGTCAAGCCTGGTTTCACCCACAGCCCCTGGAAGAGTGCTTACATCAGGCAGCACAGAATAGACACCAACTGGAGGAGAGGAGACCTCAAATCACCCAAGGTAGCTTTAACTTCAAACTTGAATTCCCCACATATTAGCTGATCTTGAAGATGTCAAGTGTCTTTCGAGTCACAGAATGATGGTTCCGTAAGGGTCCATGTTGTAAAGATGATGGAAAGATAGTTATGAGTCAAGTCTGCAGTATTCAGGTGGAATGAATTAAAACTGGGGCACAGGTTCATCTTCCTCAATCGAAAGTTTCCTCTTGTCTTCTGTCTGTGCATGGCTTATCTTAAAGCATGACCAGCATGCTAAATCAACCTTAATGGACCATGAAAGCTGATTTTGTTTAGTTTTTTCTTTTCTTTTTTCAAGCAGCTACAGCTCATTTCGGTGCACTATTGAGATGAGCAAGGTTCCTGTGCTCTTTGTACTCTGTTGCATATGCACGGAGTTCTCACTCATTTGCTGAGTAGGCAGTCCCGTGGCCCGGCAGCACAGACCGCACATAAGCACACAAAGCTTGCAGCACTTCTGAAAGAGCTTTGTACACCTTCAGCGCCAGCTGACATTTTCCTCCCATCTGTTTTTCCACTGTGATGCAGAAGGGCTCAGAGACATGCCCCTGTCAGTATCGGTTCTTATTTGCTTCGTCACGGCACGCCCAGCCCTCGTAATGTCCTCCTTTGTTGTATCTTTCTCATCGTGATCATCATCTCAAGGTGCTGAAAGGTCATGATGACCACGTGATCACCTGCCTCCAGTTCTGTGGGAACCGGATCGTCAGCGGCTCTGACGACAACACGCTGAAGGTCTGGTCAGCTATCACGGGAAAGGTAAGGACTCGAAAATGATCAATACGACTTAGGTTTTCCACACACTAAGTTTTTATTTTGTTTGTAAAACTTTAAAATTGAGAGCGTACCTTTTTATTCAAGTGACTGCAGATGTAGTTAGGCCTGAACTTTCTATTTAATCTCATAAAATAAAAATATTCATGGAACAGTCCTTAAAGAAATTGATATTCTCCCAGATCCCCCTGTGGGAGGCTTTCTTCCCCCTTGACGTTATACACCGGAGATTTTTGCGTTCCATTGATGCAAAGACTGCCTTCAAGTTGAATAGGCTCTCAGCCAACCTGCGATAACATGCATATCAGCATTTGCTGATCCAATCAGATCTCACCAAGGTCATCCGACAGGCGCAGAGCTCAGTTTGGCTCTCCTTCACCCAAACACTAATATCCAGATGACAGGTTGGTGAGTTACAGCAGCAGTGGCTCCTTACTGATGAGTCACATCACCAGCAGGCCTCTGCTACTTGTGCCTTAAAGCTACCAGCGTTCGGAGCGACACCATGGATGCACAGAATATCCGATGTGGTTGTTATGTGCCAGAGGTTTGTTGTTTCCATTAGTCATGAGGAAGAGATGAGCCTAAATCCAGAAGAGGAGTGTTTTCTTCAGAACACGCATCCTCTCTGTAGATTTGATCTCCTTTCTTTCTTAGTTCTCAACAACAGAGAGAATCCCTCACTGGAGGAAAACAGCCAATTAGGCAGAGTCAACCTTGTTGGTGAAGTGGCTCTTGGTAACAGAGAGGTAAAAGTACAATAACACTATCAGCTCTTGTTTTTATATTTCCTCTCTGCGGTCAACCTTCTTTTGAGTTCTTACCACCTTATTGTAGGAGTCCGTTGCTCTGCTTTCCAGTTTTAGTCGGTCCCAGTGAAATACAGTCAAGTGTGTAACCAGTTTGTGACGGATGCCGGTTGCGGTTCCCAGTACCCTTGGCGTTATTATTCCCATTATACCCTCTTATTCTTTTTAACAGCTGTTTATCTACTCTTATCTAATTAATTTAAACCTATATTCTTTCACTTCCCAGTTCTGCAGCTGGTAAATTTCTGCTCAGTATTGGATCAATAAGAAATAGCAACCAGATATGACGGTTTGATACCCTTTGAATGTGAATGTGGCCTCCTTTTCTTTGAAATTCAGCTCTAGTAGTCCGCACCAAAGGTTAAGGGGTTTAAATTGATCAAATTTAAATAGAAATTGGTCACAGTGTAGGCAAATTTTGCTAGAGGTAGGACTTTGCGAACGCATGTGCCTTTGCTCAGAACCCGGGTATTTAATATGAAGCACTGAAAGATTCCCCTGTGATGGGATGAATCAAGTTCTGTTACATCATTCAAAATGTTCTCTTGTTCGTCTCGACACACGGTCCCCCAACCCGACTGGAAACTGTGTCGGATATGCTGCGGACAAGCTTGTGACAGATGTTTCCATCAATTGTTAAGAGAATTGCTCCAAAATCTATTCCTCAAAGATTTGTGAATGTGGTATTTTTCACTCACTGAGCATTTTAGCCAATTATTACATAACAGGCTCATTTGCATGGACATGTCCTGAATTTTTAAACTGTTAACAAATCTCCATCAGTGCAGCCGAGCCATCAACAGCCTCCAAGACAAACACTTGTTAATGTTTTATCTTTGTCCTTGTTGCTGTTTTAGTCTGTCCTAGTAAATTGAACCCATGCAAGGAGGCATTTTTTATTTACATGAATAATACCTTTGTGCCTTTTTAATGATGAAGTCTGGTGAGAAATTGATGTGGTATGTATCTGGTGAAAGACGTTTTCCTACTAAAGGACCTGTTGTTCAGATGAAACTTGATGGCTGCGTCTTTAGCAGATGGACCTTTTTTTTTCTTTTTTTTAAGTTTTTGTTTTCGACGACTCCAGCTGCAGCCAGAGTTGTGAGTCCTACATCCAGGAGCACAAACGGCCTCACAGATCTCACTGCTACAGAGGTGGCCGCCTTGTGTTCAGTAGAGCAGTGCGTGTCCTTGGCGGTGCCTGTCAGCGGCAGCCTGAGCCCTCACGCAGATTTAAGATGGCAGACCTGTGGACTGCTGGCGTATCTAAGCGGAGTTGTCCTCCATCAGATGCTGCAGCTGCTTAACAGAAGTCTTTTATGGATCAGTAAAAGGAACACTGTAAAATTCACATATATATATATATATATATATATATATATATATATATATATATATATATATATATTTGTATGAATGAATGGGAGTTTTGATACATTTTCATTCTCCCGGGGTATTCAGAAAATAATTCAGCATTTTTGACTTACCTGGAAACAAAGAAGGCAAACATGTCATTGCTTTTCACACTCTGTCACATCTTTTGTTAAGCTGCCTGGTATTTTGGTTCAGAGTATCAGAGTGTATTTTACAAAGACTGTTGTGACCTCTTATTCCTGTCTTTCCCGTTTCCAACTGTCAAGTGTTTAGATGAGACCGTGCCTGCGTTAATCTTTTAATTACATGGTAATTATATAATTGTCTGATGGCGTTGCCCAAGGCTGTTTAATTTACCCTTTACAAAGTGTATGAGCTAAGTGCACATTTAGCCCCATTACCCCCCCCCCCCCCTTTTTTTTCTTTTTTTTTTTTTTAATTTTCCATTAAGGTCAAGAATTTTTCAAAGCTTGTATTGTTCCTCACGGTGTCCATCTTAACCTGATCCTCTCCCACTTGTTTTTCTTAAAACAAAGAGAGGATTTAATATAAATGTAAAGAATTGTATGAAGCCTCGTGTCTTCAGAAAGGGCTTTCAGTGGTGGAGTAAAAGAGTGTTAATCTTCCCCCATTCTCACGGATGGGCTTATTTTGTGTTTTGCAGACAGATAAAGATGCCGAAGCCCTTCATCTCGGATATTCTCTCTTCCCACGCAGTGTTTGAATGGGCTTTAATTATACTTGTTCTTGTTCTAGTAGCACTCCTCTGTGTGTGATTCACAACACAATATCTCAGATTCTTGTACTCCCAGCGCAGTTCCAATAAACTGCTGTCCTGCGAGCGAATGGTACACAGAAATTAGACTTTGTTTATTGCAAATGCAGTGAAATGAATAGCTTCAACACTGGACCGAAGTTGATCGTGAGGTCATGCAGCTTTGGATCACAGCTGATGAAGCAATTCTATTCAGATGCGGGAGGGCCGGCTTGCGGCATCGTCATCTCGTTTCACAGCCATTTACTGATCAGTCCCATATCAGCTGCTGTCAGGGGTCACATGTCGTACATTTCAGTGACGCACCTCACTGTGAACCTCACACAGCTGCAGCCACCCCGACTGTTGGCTCTTCTCCCCTCAGAGAATCTCAATTTAATGCATTTGGGATAATTAAACGACGCTACAAGTGGGACAAACTGTAGACACGCACTTTGAATTGATCAGAAAGATTTCCATATCTGCCGTAATCAATAGCTAATCTACCATCACTAATGAGGACGAATGGCCGCATTTTATTGAAGGCTGTTGTCAACCCTTTCTGAGAAATTGCCCGCTTTTTAATAAATGAGGAGAAACAATAGCTTGTGAAGACCACAGAGATATTTTTGTCCCATTACAGCAGCGGCATGCATGAGCTCTTTTTTTTTTTTTTTTTTCTTTTCCTTTTCCTCAATGAAAGGTCACATAAATGTCACTCTACGTTTTCCCCCTGAAGGCAACATGGGGTTATGCAGCAGTAAATATCCCAAATCAGATTTTGAGGTATTAAACTGGGATATGTATGAAAGCAATTCCCCAAAATGTTTTTCAGACTAAATTTTCGATCATCCGCAGTGGCAGAGGGGAATATATTCACCACGACGACTCTTTTTCTGTGATCCTACAGTGTCTGCGAACGTTGGTGGGCCACACAGGGGGCGTCTGGTCATCCCAGATGCGAGACAACATTATCATCAGCGGCTCCACGGATCGCACACTCAAGGTCTGGAACGCAGAGACGGGAGAATGTATCCACACCCTCTATGGGCATACCTCAACAGTGCGCTGCATGCACCTACATGAGAAAAGGTATGAAGCAATGCACTGACGGTATCTCTATATATGTATGGAAGTTGCAGCTTGCAGCGCTTCAGTGATTTTTTTTTTTTTGTTTGTTTTTTTTTTTTTTGATGGGATTACAATTTTTAACTTCAGAGATTTAAAAAAAAAGCACATTTACAGTAATAAATACTGTCATCATTTTTAACACCAAGCCAAAATAATGAAAAGGGTTGTCAGATATTCCATTTAAATGTAAGACTATGTGAATCCTGAAGCGGGTGGAAGCAGCTGGCATAAGTCACTGTAATAGTCATATTTCTGAACCTTTTTTAAAACCATCTAAATCAAATGCTATATCTGAATGTAAGTACAAAAGAAATGTGTAAAAGCAACAACCTTATCACGAACGAAGGAATGAAACATGAACTATTCCTTTAATGTTGTTCTTCATTCATAACGGCCGACTTAATCTGGCAAAAAAGAGCAACAGCGGCACTAAAAGAGGACAGTATCTGTGGAAGTGAACATGCCGTTTCGTAGTGACTAAATAGACCCTGTGAGCCATCTAAGTGAACTGCTGCTCACTCATTCACGCAGTATCACACTCTGGAGACTCAAAGTGCTCTTTTCGCCTTAGGGCCCACCAAGGTTTTTGTGCAGCATGTGATTACTCACTCAGCGGATCGGCTGCAAGCTGCAGACGGTGAATAACACGTGGGTGATTTCCATCTGTGCAGTGCTGTGAAGCATTTACTAAGTAAAGAGTGTGATCTTGTGTAGCTGCAACTTTTTTGTTTTTCCTGTAAACAGCTTTCAAAACAGAAAACGTCTTACCGTGGAAGGCCATTTCTGTCTTTTATTGAGGTGTGTACAGTATTTTGGGTGTTAGGGGAATTGTGTAACCAGATTCAATACTTGTTTTTCCTCTTGCCCCAACAATCTGCAAAAACATCCGTGAGTAACAGTAACCCCTATAGGGAGTTTCCGTTTCTACAACCTATCATCTGTCTGTCTTGTGTGAATACGTTGCTCAAGGCGGCTTTTCGAGTAAGAAGAGTTTCTGTATATTCAAGTATGAACATGAATGCGATGCTGCAGGAGTGAAAGAAGATGTTCATACCAGCCTCATTATTCTGTCTGTACAGCTGCTTCAGTATGAATAAAGACTTGTGTGTACTTTTAAATTTAAGCTTGCAGACGGACAGACTTGAAAGACATTACCTGCAGAGAAAAGTCTTGATCCTTGTGAACTCCACAACAGCTTGAACTGTTTGCGATGCTCCCGTTCTCTAACGATCACTGCCTTCGCTCTTATGTCTGCTCTTATCTGCTCTCAGGGTGGTTAGTGGCTCTCGTGATGCTACGCTTCGTGTCTGGGATATTGAGACTGGTCAGTGTTTACACGTCCTGATGGGCCACGTGGCGGCAGTGCGTTGCGTCCAGTACGACGGACGACGGGTAGTCAGCGGTGCCTACGACTTCATGGTCAAAGTGTGGGACCCGGAAACGGAAACATGCCTCCACACACTGCAGGGCCACACGAACAGAGTGTACTCCTTACAGGTGAGTGCCCTCAGCTACACTGGTCAACTATTACACTTGAAATACAACTTGGTGTTAACTGAAGAACAGCTGATGAACTAATCTGAGCATTGCGTTTCTTGTAAACAGTTGGAAATTGAACTAGGAAGCGCATTGTTGACACGTTGACACCAAAATGTGTTAAAGAAACCTTAATTCCTGTGTGTCCTTTAAGACGTCCCCCCTCCACATTGTGCTATTGCAGAGCACTTAAGCTGCAGGAGAGCCTGCTCACTGCACTGATAGATTAGTTTTTGTGTTTTTATATTAGACTTTTAAGCATTGGTGTGCTCACGCTGCCTGTTGGGAGAAAAAGATGAGCTCCCGCAGATCAATAAAATTCATCTTTCTCAATGAGTTTAATCTTCAGTTTGTTAGTAGAAATGCTGTCTCCATAATATGTCGTGTTTTTTGTGTCATCAACTGCACGTTGGGCTGAAAGGTGCGATTGTCTTGCAAAACTTTTTTTCGGTCTGTAGTTTGATGGGATCCATGTGGTGAGCGGCTCTCTGGACACGTCGATAAGGGTCTGGGATGTGGAGACGGGCAACTGCATCCACACGCTAACGGGGCATCAGTCCCTCACCAGCGGTATGGAACTGAAAGACAACATTCTGGTCTCAGGCAACGCAGACTCCACTGTCAAGATCTGGGACATCAAGACGGGCCAGTGCCTACAAACGCTGCAAGGTGAGAAATCAAATCAGCCGGATCACAGTGGAAGTGAAGTTTCACGCTGAAGTTCTAAATACAGAATGTCATATTTCCCCTCAAGACCTCACGTTAACAAGCCCAGTGTGGTTTTAGGAATAACTTTATTACACGATTAAGCTTATTCAATTGGTGCTTATGTTAAAGGACTTTTTTATGTTCTTGCAAAATTAAGTTGTGGTTTATGCAGCTTCATTAAACTGACGAGGTTAGGAAGGACGACCCCTTCATCATCACCTCTGTCCGCCACCGAGTATTTTGTGGTGTAAATACACACAACGCAACCACAGGCGAGCACAAACGTGGGTTTACCTTCATAGTTGGCTTAATACCCAACGAAACTACAAACCGCTGCGCCTGCATGGAGCTCGTACTCGCTCCTCGTTACGTGTTGTATAAATGACGCAGAATCTGACTTGGTGAGATCGCCATGAGGCAGACGCATCCAGCAGCTGCTAGATGAATGGAAGGATAAGCTGCAATGCTGGTGCACATCAAAGAGGTCGCTTTATCCCACAGACTGGAGAGCTACCGCAGATGTATGACCATTAAACTGCACCCTTCTAGAGGAATGTCAACGACAACAAGATAACACACAAGATCACACGTATTTTAATCCTGACAGTCCAATTAGACCCTTATTTAATGACCTGTGTGCAGCACTGAGCCAGCATTTGGCAGTGCGTGCTTTGTCTCATTACCTTTGTGTCCATTTGAGTAGTTCTAACACCATTAACTGCACTTAATATCTCACAGGAAGTTGAAATTTGTTTTGCTGAATGAGGGTGGCAGCAACTGGTACCCCACCTCTAAATGCCCTCATTAGCAAAGTACAACCCTGTTTTTCTAGATTTTTCAAGCGGCTTCACGTAGAAGCTGAACAAAGGATGTCCTATTGGGAGCTGAGGGAGAGAGAGACGGGGGGAGGAGGACGAGTGTCTGCCTCGTTGATGAGAGGGTCGAGCAGTAAACGACAGGGTCCGGGGAACTTTGTAGGTCACCTAATTAGGTCAGCGCACAAGTCCAGCTATTCATTAGTGTGTTTACTTCTACAATAAGCCATTATTTTAATCAGAAGAAAGTATAGGTAATGATGGGGCGGGCTGCTTTGTTGTGGCAGTGGGGGGAGAAGCAAATATGTCTGGGGTGGGTGCGGGGCATTGTTGGATGCTCGGGTAAATAACTCAGCCTTTGAACGAACCGAGAGAGAAATTGAAAACGTTTTTCTTCACCAGGAGATTTTAAATTCAGTACGAAAAGGGATTGTAAAACCGGAAAGATATGAAATCCAGCTGGCCTTTTCTTCAGTAAAGACCGGTTCACTTTGCAGAACTAGATTATGTGTTTGTTTCTGCCGTCTTCTTTGACGTAAGAGATTATATTCAAGCTCTTGGAGAAATCTCGAGTCGCTGCCCATTTACAGTCTCGAATTCACATCAACGCAGGCAGTGAGCGCCACCATCTTTGCTTTAGCTGTGGCCCCCTGCCAGCGCACAAAGGGACCAGAGAGAAGTGCAGCAGAACCCTCAGACGGGCCCGAGCTGCTGCGTTTAATGGAGCTCGTCCTAAAGCCGACCCACAGTCTCGAGACTCGCCATGTTGTCACAACAGCTGCAGGAACAAGTCTTTCCTTGTTTTGTTGTCACTCCTATGTTCTTTATCGTGGCTCCGATGATGCGGCTGATGATGCAAATTTCCAGATTTGTTGTGTAAATCACCCTGCAGAGTTCAAAGACGGGTTTCTTTACCATGAAACTGTAGCTGAGGTGGTCAACCTCACTAAATCTGATTTGTTGGTTCTCTAGATAAAAAAAAAAAAAAAGATTTTTAACTGCAGGACATTCCCCTGTCCCACTGGCCCTTGTCCCGCTCCAAAGATATGAATATCGTACCCCACAAGGTGTCCCTGAGGGATGTATGGAGAAGCGGCTTTTACCAAAGCAGGGTTTCTTGAGCTTAGAGGTTTTAGGTATCACAGCCACAGTTAGAACTTTATTTATTCGTCTTTTAGCTTTGCACGTGGCTTTTAGTGCAACATTTGACAGTTCCTCCTCGTAAAATCCATCGACCACCTGCCACGGTATTTGCTCAAGAGGAACTGGTTGTTTACAGAACTGTGAGCAACCTGTAAAAAAAAAAACAAAGAGCAATCCCAGTGCTGCTGTCTCATAAAGAGAGACAGTAATGCTGGCAGAAAATGTACTGCATGTTGTTGTTTTTTTTTTTTTAAAGTTAATATTATTTTATCACCAATGCACATTTGATTTCAAGTAGAACAACTGCACAAAAGCTCTTTAAATGTGATGCATTTAAGCTCTGACTCAGGCCTTTGACATTTAATTTCATGTGTATGTGATGTTTGTAATAGTCACGCCAAACTGACAAGTTTTATTAAGTGAATATGTAGACAGTTTAATAATCTAACATTTCCCTCCACCTGCTGGGTTTATAGTATTACTAACGCGTGGATTTAGAGGTTTCGGAATAAAATGAATTCCTGCAGCGGAGTTTCGCTCCGCAAGTTGTTAAATCAACTTCTTGTCCAAACTACTGAACTTATCTTATATTTCTAAATCCTTAAATCTATGATGAAGTGATCTTGTTTTGGATTAAATGCTAAAAACAAGTCATTGAATCAACATTGCCTTGATTGGTTCAATTTCATATTTGAAATGTGAAGTTAATTTATTTTAAATGTGAATACCTGAATCATTATATTTAATTTTATACAAGAACAAAGGAATTATAGGTTGTCGTCAGAGTGAGACATTCCTGCATAATCCTTTTCCTGCATCAGGAAAAGATTTGGCACGTTTCTCCAGCCCGTTTTAACACAGCAGTCGGGTTGTTTTGAACGAGTTTGCCAGAGCGAGCTACAGTGATATTCTCTACAAAATACTTCAAAAACCGAACAAAAAGTCCCTCTTTGTTCTGCCCCTCATCCTCTCTCTGTGGAAACCTTTTTTTTTTTTTTTTTTTTTTTTTAATTATTATTTCATAGCCTCTGACAGCGAGGGTCTTCAACCAGCATCCACCGCTTCAATTCTCACATGTCACATCAAAGAAATGTTTTAAAATTGAACTAAATCTTCTGACATTCGTGCGTTCATGCTGCCGTTGCCACAGGGATGCTCATCGGTGCAGCCGTCCGGGACGGGCTTTGTTGCTAGATGATGTGAATTTTTAAAAATTGTTTTACAGTTTTCTCTTTCTAGATTGATGTAAGATTTTAGACAATCCTTCACTAATTGTTTGACTACAGCTGGAGGAAGACAAAAACAGCAGAGGGTTACTCATGCACTCTGTAATGCCGTGAACATTAGTTCCCACTCTACTTCTCACTGCACATAGTCTGAACTTTGAACAGGCTCGTCTTGTTGGCTTCACCAAACACCAGAACAGGATTAAACACCTCAAAAATATAGTTATTGGGGCAAAAGGTTCTGTAAAGACTGTGCTTGGTTTTTTTTAATGCCGTCACCACGTGTTTAGTGTGTTTTTGCCAAGATTCTTCTGCAACAAAGGAGGAGGACAAACTCTTAATCTCTGCAACTCTTCAGCCGTGTCCAGAAAGCAGAGCTTCACAGCCGGGTTGGCTGCTCCAAACTGGTAATATAGATCCTGAAATTAAAAAAAAAACAAGAAGTAGGTAAACTGTGCCTCTTGGCCTTTTAGAGGAGCCTTTGAGCTGTCGGAGCGGTGCGTTTCGGGCACGGCTGAACCCTTGGAATCTAGTTAAATGAGAATCAAACTTTTTAATTGAGTAGTTTATCACAAAAGGTCTGGTACCCGTCAGGCTCTTGTTTGGGTGGGTCGGTGGTGTCCACCACTATTTCTAATTCTTTTAATAGTTGATGGAAATACGGAAAAGGTTTGTAATTTATGCTGGGTTGGAGACTTTTTTGAAAAGTAACAAAGTTTTACTAATTGAGTGCACACTCCATCCCTCTGCCCGTTTCCTTTTTTTCCTTCATTCAGGTCCACACAAGCACCAGAGTGCCGTGACGTGCCTCCAGTTCAACAAGAACTTCGTCATCACCAGCTCGGACGATGGCACGGTTAAACTGTGGGATCTGAAGACGGGCGAGTTCATCCGGAACCTGGTGACTCTGGAAAGCGGCGGCAGCGGCGGGGTGGTGTGGCGCATCCGGGCCTCCAACACCAAGCTGGTGTGCGCGGTGGGCAGCCGCAACGGCACTGAGGAAACCAAGCTGCTGGTGCTGGACTTTGACGTGGACATGAAGTGAGAGAGATGGACGAAGAGCGGACCGCACAGAGGAAGGATTAAAGAGGGAATGGGAGACGAGGAGCCTGGTAAACAGAGGGCCAACACCCAGAACCCCCCCCACCCACGGACACACACCTCCCTTCCCCCAAACTCACAAAATCTACACCCGCCACCACCAACAGTGGTCCGTGCTGTCCTCTGTCATCTCCCATGTTCCCCGCTTCTGGGTAAATGTTACTGACAGACACAAAACCTCATGCATCCAGCCCCTTCCCTCCGGCGTGAGGTGGATCAGTAAGGAATCTGGCTGGAAACGGGGCCGGGGCGCCCCGAACCCATCTGTCCCTCGAATAGGTGGGAGGAAAAAAAAAAAAAGAGGAGAAATGAACAGAACGATTTGGACTCTTCAGAAGCGACTCTCCACCTCGCCGGTTCAGGGTCGGCTTCGTATAGAGACTTGGTGTCGCTCAAGCCTGACAAATTTTCAAATGTACAGAGATATATTATTTTTTAAGTCCCACCCCACACACACACACATACACATCCATCAGCGTGCGCCCACACACACTCTCACACACACACACACACACACACTCAAATGGCCGTAAAGTGGAAAAACATTGACCATAGGTAAAGATCGAGGAAGCTGGGAGACATAAGAGGTGAATTTCCACACAGTTACTCCTAAAGTGCTGCTTGATTTAGTGGAGAGAAAAAGAAGCGTCTGGAAGGTTCAGCCTGCAATCAGGCTCTTTCTTTCTTTCTTTTTTTTTTTTTTTGTCACTCCATTTCCGTTCTTGTTGTTCTCCACTCAGTTTCTGTTGTTTAATTTCTCCACAGTTTCGCACACAAACAACTGTGAATTTCAAAACCATCGTGATTTATCATATGAATTTTTTTTCCCCCCTCTTTGTGCAAACCCCAGTATTAGAAGCCCACCCAGTTTAGATATGCTGTCTCAGTGACAATGTTTTATTTTTGGGTTTTTTTCCCGTTTTCAACCTTTCTGGGTTTGGAGCTCTTCCTCTACAAGTATCAGTGCTGTCCATTCTTTTTATTTTTGTTTTGTTTTTCAGTCCAGTTCGGGTGGTTTCCTCAGTTCCAGCGCTGTGATGAGGGGGAATTAAAAGTTCCTCGCTCTATGTGCTGTGGATTAATGCACCCAAACCCCTCGACCCCTCGACCCCTCTCCTGCTTTTCCCAGTGGCCAAACTGTATTTATGCTGCTAAGTGAATGGAAAAAAGAGAAATGGAACTTTTACTTGCTGTGACGTTTTAGTCCCAGGCGAAATTCCAAATTGAACTCTGTATGTTTGGACTAAAAGAAACAAAACATAACAATATATCCAACTTTTTTTTTTTTCTTTCTTTTTTTTTTTTTTTTTTTTAAATTTTGTTTGTTTTGCCACTGAAACTTGAGCCAAAACGTGCCTCTACGAGGCTGAGAGGAGGAAGCGCATCTGACAGGTTTGTTATCTGTCGGGATCGCCTGCAGAGAGGAAATGAGGGGATGTACACTGTTGGCATGCGTGTGTGTGAGTGCATGAGAGCGTGTGTTGGCGTGTTAACGGGCAACTTGTAAACACATTCCTTGGGACAAAGCTTTTTCAGCCTGTTCTTTGGGGAAATGTACAAATGCTGCGTGGACTGGCGAAGAGAAAAAAAAAAGAGAGGGAGAGAGGGAGGAGGAAAAAAAAAATCAAACTAGCAGATGTACCAATTTTAACACGTGGGTGAAAGAACTGTCCGTATCCGTGTGTGATTGTTCCATTCAAAGATGTCTGAAGCAACAGAGGAGACCATCACGAGCATCGACCGACTGGTGGAGCTGCCGAGAGTCTTAGTGTTACATGTGTTGCAGTCGAAGGGGCGGCTGCGGCCTCGCGGGGTCGTCGGTGAGGAAAACGACAACAACAACAACAAACGTGAACAGAAGCATTGTAGCCAAACAAAATCGTCTCAATCTCCAGGAGTCACAACTCAAGCTGAACTGTGAAAGTGGTATAACACTGTATATTAAAGAAAAAGAAAAAAGGAAAAAAAAAAAAACAATCTTGCTCTATCTCCTCTTGTTTTCTCTGTCTGTTTTAATTTATGATCTGGTTTGAGAAATCAGATTTTGTTGCAGGTGTTTTATTTTGTTCAGTTCATGTTAACTGCCTGGCAAAAAAGAAAACGGACAAAAAAACCTGAAAGGGATTGTGTATTTGTTTGATTCACTTAGAATTTTATTTTCTTATAACTTAAGTGCAATAAAATGTGGGTTTTTCTTTTTTCATTTCAAGCATATCAGTTGTCTGTTTTTGTTACCTGTGTGAAGGCATCTTATATGTTCAATAAAGCAAATTATTTGGTTAAATATGTCCACAAAGTAGTAATTTTAGCTTAAATTGCAGGATAAAATTTCCACGGCCAAATTCCGACATCCATCCTCGACCAGCCCTTTGTGCTCAACGGGTAGTTTTCTCCCTTCGGTAGCAGTTTGGTCATTTCGGGTTCACTCCCATTAGTGGGAGTGGTTTGGTAAAACCTACGAGGATGGAACTGCGATTGGACTGGATTTAATAATCGGTCCTGTGGCCATAAAATGTCATAACATGTAGTTTTAGCCTTGACAGAAGGTAATAATTCAAATATGGATTTTCCTGCAAATTCTAAAATGTCGATGCTTCACTTGTGTCTTTAAACCAGCAGCACCGTCTTAATAGTTTTCAGTGATGACGTCAAACACTTTGTCACAGTCTGTATGTCCACGCCATCGACGAGCAGCACCATCTCGTGAGTGTACAAGGTTGTTCTGATCAAAGTTTTAGTCCCTGATCTTGATCCTGTTTTAAGTATTGAGTATCCGCCGATGTCCCGAAGTCGAAGTCTCAAACTGATGCGTACGGTTCATAGAGCTGCACATTACCAGTTAAAAAAAAAAAAATGCTAATTCAGAATTCTACCTGAAATGATCCGGCAAACTTGTGTAACTTCTATAATCAGTCATAAAAAAGGCATCTTCAATTCACTTGGTGCAGTTCTGTATTAATGGTCTTGGATCTATTTAACTAATAATCACAAAAGAGAAGGCAAAAAGTCAAAATTGCACTAGTGTAAACCATAGTCAAAAAACACATTAAAATGATCGCAGTACCACTTAAAAGTGACCAGAATAATGTAATTGAATTGAAATACACCGTAAACATCACAACTCCATTCACTCAACTGAAACAGTTTGGCTTGAATAGGCGCAGGTTCAACAATAAAACCTAAAAGTGGCAGCTTGACATACGTCATGACAAACGCCACACCGAGTTCCCCCCATATCGTTTGTTTTCTTCTGACGTGAACTTTATTTCCTGCTCGTCTGACCTGCTCTGCTGGACGATGCTGACGAATCTGGTGGCCACACAACACTGCGTTCTTTAGACGTGAAGATGAAGAATCAATCCAGCGAGCAGTGAGGCTCAATAACGTCACATGCTTTGATGTACGGCTTCGGTAAGGCGGTTTCTGAAATGAAAAGCTGAGTTGGCAGGTCATCGCATGGATCCAAAAACTGAGAACAAAAACCTAGCCCCCATCGACTATGGTGGTTCAGTGCGATGAATTCACTCATCACTTTTGAGATCTTTTTCACCTCTTGAAGTTTGTTCCTTGGGTAGGATTAAATGTTGAACGGGCTACCGGCCGATCAAATGGCAGATCTCTGATCTGTTTAAAAAAAAAAAAAAAAAAAAAAAAAGCTTTTATCTATCCCGATACAATATTGCAGATCGAGAACGGGGCATTGTTACACTTTTTTAAAATGTATTTTAAAGTTTAATGTGAGCACTGGGGAGCGGGGCGGGAGAACATAGTTATACTTGTTTCGTTGATCATCATCCAAAATTCGCCTACCCTACCTTTAATTTCCTGTTGTAATCTGTTCACCACCTCTGCTTCTTTTCCAGAATTATGTCGTTGGAAACAAAGCCATCAAAGGATTTACCATTACCCGGTTAAGAAATAACATGTAAAAATGACCCTTTCTAGAAGAGATCTTAGGATTTTAATCCCATGAAGGATTCATGCTTTCGGTTACACGTCATACAGCAACAAGTGTCTCAAAAAGAGCTCCTCTTGTTAAAATGCTTTGTATTTTTAGAGCTTTAAGTTGGAAATTGTGTTCTCGTGGCTCAAAGATGATAGAAGACTTCATTGGGACTCATTTTAGGATGTAATGTCATCATAACCATCATCAACTTTGATTATCTTCTTCAAAGTCCTTACTTCTTGTTTTCAACTTGTGAACAGAACTTATTGTGTTTTTCTTTCTTACTTTTTTTAAACAGTCTGGTTGGGACAAATATTGCGTTCATTCTGCTTCCTGCATCATGTAAAGCACCGTGAAAATGGGCAGCAACGTGACCGTTTTCTTCTCTCTTCCGAGACTGTTATCCGTCAGGAGGCTCTAACAGAGTCTGCGCTGTGCTGCAGACTCTCCTTACATCTGTTGCCTAGCAATGGCTCATCTCTGGCCCGGCCTCAGACCTCGGTGTCCACTGGCAGCGTAAACGCTATTGTGGGGAAGCGGTAAAGGCTGCATGTCCTTGCATCAATGGATGTGTGGGGGAAGCTTCCACAGCGGCTGGCTGGGGTATCTCCGTTTGTTCCCCGGATCCAGTCACATTGTGAAAGCAGCCATTCCACTTCCCTCATTCATTTTTCCAGCATAGCTTTGACAGATTCACATTTATTATTTAACTAGCGAATACATGCAAACAGTTGCTGGTTGTGGCTGTTTGATCAGTAGTTTCTTAATCCAGGAGGCCTTCTAGTCATCATTTGTGCAGCAGTAGTGAATGCGGCAGCGTCTCTCTCACTCGTTTTGGTCCCAATTTAGATATTTACTGGATGGACTGATGTGAAATTTGTTTCGGATATTCCTGTCCCCCTGGGGTAGGAGTTTTAATGGCATCAGCCGTCCTCTGAGTTTTTATGTAGCGCAGGTCAGTTTCATTTTGGTGGCTGCTAATTGAAACGGAGTCTGAAGCATAAGACTGTGATTGGGAAAGGCGGGAGGGTGCACGGCGATGATGCACTGGAAGAAACACTTGGACAAAAACGTACTAAATCCAGCTCCCCAGCTTTAGCAGTCGAACAGATTATTCATTACACATACAAACACAAAGTTTTGTGAATTGCAGCTTGGTAAGACAAGGTAAGATAAACTGTATTTGTCACACTCACAGTTATACACAGAACAGTGAAATGTGTTTTGTTCCTATGTCTTAATAAGTAAATACAGGAAGTTGTGTGGCTCATGACACTTTTTCGTGGCATCATTTGGAGGTACGACAGGTGCAAGCTGCAACTTCCAGGGAAGTGCACTTCCTCGGCTTCAACAGCAGGTCACTTGCCCATGAGGGGGATTATTATGGACTTTTACACGTATGTAAAGATGATGTGGCTTGTTGTCCTGTTAACCGTACTGACAGGCCACTAGGACTGGTATTGGGCAACCTGGAAAGGTTTGCTCTTATCCCCTTAGCTCCTCTTGCAGCAGCCGGAGCAGCCGGAACAGCCGGACCCTCTGACGGCCTTAACCTCAGACCACTTCAGCACCCAGGGTGACTAACGGGATCACTAGCCAACAGGTAGCTGTTCGGGCTCTGCCACGTTGCTCAGTTGCCAGGGCTGCCAGACTCGGTTGATCTGCGGACGGCCTGAGCGTCCGCGGGTGAACCGAGTCCGCAGGTCCTGCCTAGACCTCCTCCAGATATTTAGTATCATAGGTTAGCATAAGCTAAGCCAAACTAAAACCAGTTGACTTGCGGGAACTGAGCTAAAGTGGGAGTGTTCCAGCCAGCTTCCTAGCTCCACCCATTTTGCCATGGGTGGAGCTAGGAAGTGGGAAGGCTTTAAAAGGTTCACAGGTTCTTCTTATACAGTCTGTGGTGCGAAGCTAATGTAGTATAGTAGTAAGTACCAACTATGAGACAAAAATGGCTGAAAATTACAATTTGGTGTCCATTTCAAGCGTTTCTTTTTCGTTTTTGTAGATAAATGTGGTGCTTGAAGGAAGAAGCAGCATTCCCCTGTACGGAGCAGAGAAAAAACAGAATAACATTAACAATTAAAAAAAGAAGAAGATGATTTTGCTCTAAATGAAATGTGTTGGCTGATTGCTGACATTTTAACGAAAGAAAATAATTGTTAGCGGAAGCCTTATTGTACAGAAGACTATTTTGCTCCATCCAAACACTTTATGGTTTGTGACCGGCTGTGGTCTGGAGTATGAGAGACACGGCTGCATCCCCACAGGCAGACCTCGCTGAACCTAATATTAGGAAGTGGTGAATCATCTCTTTCCTGGAGGTTATTAGGCATTTCTCTGCTCGCTGCTGATGAATGAATGAATGAATAAATAAATGAATGAATGAATGCCCGCCCCTCTCTCTGCTTTCGCTAAACTGGAACTCACAAAGAAAACACGCCGCGGACACGAGAGATGGAAACACGCGCGGGATGCCACTGGAAGCATGTCAGGGTTTGGATGTCAAGATGAAAGAGGTGGAGGGGGGGCTCCAGCACTCCCAGTCCGTATCCCTCCATCTCTTTGTCCGGTAATCCTGCCCCGGGGCGCCGGCGGCCCCTCTCGCTGCCAGCGGATTCTCGAAGTGCCGCAACTCCGCTTAATCCTGTTTTGGACCTTTTGTTGTGGCATAAGAAGTGTTAAAGGAGCGCTTAATCGCCATAACCTGCTGTCAGTGGATGATGCTGAATGGGGTTACGGTGATCTGTGTACAGATTTAAAACCACCTTTCTTTCCCCTGGGGTGGGGGGCTGGTGCTGATGTGAGTCATTAACCCTGACTCTTGCCCCTGTCAGCAGGTTCATGTTACCCCTCGCTTGTGCCTCACACTGTGTGTTTGTGTGAAATCTCAGACCCTCCTTTACTTTACATTTGCCTGTTAAAAAAAAAAAAAAAGAAAGAAGAGAAGTTGTTCAGTTCTTGAGAACTCTGTTCAAATGTCGAATTGGTCATCAGCAAAAGTGCCAATTTGAATGTCTCTCTGTTTGATCACGGCTCAGCAGTGCAACAAATCACATCTTATGCCCCATAATAAGACGTGTCAACACCATTCCTGAGCATGAAAAACCTTGTTTGAGAGAACCAAAGGCAGAAATATCCAGAAATATATTCATCTTTTCCTCTTCATAAGTCAGACGCACTTAATAACACCTGAGTGAATATGAGGCAGATCGGATCAGCTGAAGCTCTCTGACGGTCCTGATGGGATTTGTGCCCAACTGACACTTCCTCATTATCAGGAATCTGACAGCAGGAGGTGAAACTGCAGGTATCGTTCAGTCTTATCATTGACAGCCCTCTTAAACTCAATATATTTTTATTTCAAATTATAGCCGAGCCAAGATTTCTTCCTTTCTCATCAATTCACAAATCGGTTGATTTGAATTATGGACAATCACGTCGAGTCTACATGACTTCTGCAGTGTTCTGTTTGATCCGGTGAAACGGTACGTTCAAACGGCTATTGCATCCGTGGTGTTAATATTTCACATCGCGTATACAATATACATCAGAAGTTCAGTGTCAGGCGGGACTTCATTAAAGGGAGCTGAATTTTATTGTTTTGGGTTTTTTTTAAAGACATGATGCAACATTTGGGAATACCCTTTCCTGTGTTCGAGCAAACTGAATTTAAGCATAGCTTTGGAAAACTTGTACTTGACCTGGTTTTTTTGTGTGCTAAGACATAACTGAGTGTGTTGCAGTTTTTATTTACCAGAGTTTATCTCACAAAATGATCAATATTTCAAGGATCAATAAAGGATGCATTGTTCTCCACTGGTATACAAATATGGATCTGAATGTTTTCGGTCCCCGCGGCTCATGAGAGCTGCTCAGGGACGTGTGAAGTCTTCACAGGTCAAAGATACGAGAAGATACGGACAGTTATGTGCTTTGGTGATAGTCACTCTGTCCCGTTGGGTCATGTACCACACACCTGGAGGTGGGTGGAGTATTTTAACATGATGTTTCACGTTTTCCATGAACTAATAGTGGATTGGACTTTTTCCATCTCTGCCTGCAGGTCATCAGTGTCACATGCGAGTCCGGAGATCGTAAGGCTGCAAAGACTCTTGAAAGTCACATGACTTGCTGCATGAATCATGAGGAAACTGTCTGGGGAGGGAGAGCTGGCATTACCGTATCAGTGATTCAGTACTTTGGTGTCCTGTGACCTGGAAGACTACAAGCCCCTGTACAGGTCTGAGTCCGGCAGTGACCTTTTGTTTCACGTTGTCCCCCGTCTGTCTCTGCCGGTGTAAAACTGAAATGATGCAGCCATTCACAATTGTGATTCACATCCACCAACCTGGTGACTGTTTTATGTGCGTCGAGTGCACCAAGAACGAGGGCTATTCAAAGTCTTTTACATCACGCAAGGATGAGATGCTTAAAATCTCACTCTATTAATGAGTCATTTGATACAAGCAAATGCAAGCAATGACCAGCAGGATCACGCCAGACTGAACTTCTTAAAATTTGAACTTTTACACCGGAAAATACTTGCCATAGATGCTCTAATTGTCATCGGGCCGCCACTTTGACACAGTTTGACAACTCAAACACGACTGTTTAGGGATGATTCACAGTACATTTTGTGACATCTGGAGGAAAGACCTCAGTGGAGCTCGTTCTCTCGCACCATCTACAAAAATTGCAGGCACATGAAAAAACTCAAAAGCAACAGTCACAAAGTCGTTTATGAAATTTTTATAATTACCTTTGCTTCCAGCTCAATCATGACTTTGCAGATTTATATTTCAAAACTATTGTATATTAAAGTTTCCAAGAGCCCAGTGTCATGTATTAAATTTCTTTGTCCCAACAGTAAAGTTCCCAAGATTAGTCAACAAATAAAAATGGTAACGGAGGGAACCACAGTGAAAGAGTGTTTTTTTTTTTTGTTTTTCATTCTGCGTTGGACTGCAAAGGAGCATTCGGCTTCTTGCCGCACCAGAGCCCATCTGCAGCGCTGGTGCGCGTGGGCGGAGAAAGTGTGTCAGGGGAGGATGCCAGCGCATACTGCTATCGAGAGGGCACGCGTGCTGATTATCCAGCACCACCTGTCTCAGTTGGGTAACTGATGAGCACAAGGTGTGCGATGGTGCGCGCTCTCATTTATCTGCAGAGGAGATGAATAAGCAAATTTACCTCGAGCGACAATCATGCGGTCAGGGGACAGGAATATGCTGGTTGTACAGGAGCAAATCTGTTGTGTTCATTTTATACTCGAGGAGTCCTCAGATTTGATGTAATTCAGTGTCAGATAAACGTAGTTAAAGAGTTTAAGCGGGTGAAGATTTCTAGCTGGTGCTCCGAAGCGTCTTCTCGGTCCGCCGTGGCCTGGCGGGGCGCCGCCGCCGCCGCCGCCGTCAGCTCCTGGGTGACAGGAAGAGCGCCGCAGTCGGAGCTCAGGCATGACGAACCCTTCTGCTGCGTGCTTACGACTCAAGAGCTGAGATTAAAGAAACGCTTCAAATCTGTGATGTCCTGACCTCATGGACGATTAGCAAAATTCAGCTCATGTCCCATTCTTAAACCAGTTTAACCTTTAACAAATCTTCTCAGCTTAAATGTAGGCCTTAGGTCTTTTCAGTTAGTTTAGACTTTTTGGTTTTAACACTTCTTGGGGAGTTGTTGCTTTTAGGTGTGTCACTTCCCGCACCGAACCCGAGGGAGAAGTGGGCAGGTGGGGGTTGAACTCCCACATCAAAGGATTCCCACACCCTCATTTCTAATGCTCCCTGTTCTAACAAGCTGTTTTGGTACAAATATTTTTTTATCTGCATCTTCCAGACTAAAAACGGAAATGCCAGCCACTCACAGTGGGACTTCAGCAGTGAGAAATGTGTGACTTACTGGCTTCGTGGTGCTTTTCAGCTGTCGCAGAGCGGAGCAACAGGTTCCTGCAGAGCTGGACGAGTGGTAATCCTGTTCATTTTAACGGTCCAGCAGCCGGTGTTGACTCAGGTCCCCGAGTCTCCAAGGCTGATCAATGTTATCCGGAGAAATGCTCCACCATTTTGATACAAACCTGAGTAGTCTTGCTGGTCATATACCTGGAAAGTGGTTCTCAAACGCATCGTGATGCATTTTAAACGCAGGACAGGTTTTTGTTTTAACATTTTGTTGTGCTCTGTGAATCACCGAGTCAGCACCGGTACCAACGCAGTCCTGAGAAGTAGTCACATGAAGCCAGTACTTGAAAGATCCCTGAGTAAAAATGCAAGCAGTTGCCAAAATACTACTGTACATATGACTCTAACATAGTGACACATGCAGGCTGCAGAAGCACTTTAGAGGAGAACTCTCCAAGTGCCAAAATGTTAATGTTAAATCACATTAAACGCACAAACCGCTGACTATACTGGATGGGTTGTCCTGCATTTCCGCACGAGGCTTTTATAAAGTTGAGTTAGTGCAGAAAACTGCTGCCCTGTCACCACCTAAGAGGTTTCAAACATTCAGAAATGGATATTCCAGGTTGTCAGAGGAAACTAATTTGAGGGGCAGAATATTCCTACAAAAAAAATGCAGAACTTACACAAAAGTAAATGTTAACCTTCTGACCCACTAGGAGTGTGTTACGGCATATTTTTTCCGTGGAAACTGGCCTCTGTCGAGGTTTTCCTCGGTTCTTCTGTTTTTGGCCATTTTTGGTTTTGTTATAGCACCAATTTGTAACAAGTCATCTCAGACCACTTTACAGAGAAAGCAAACGTGTTCAGTACCCGTACAGTTCGCTTCAGTTACAAAGAAATGACACTCCAGTTAAATCCTGTCAACTATAGTTCATTTACGTTAAGTGGATGTCAGCTTTTACCGTTCACATTGGCAGAGTAGACCAGGGTTCCCCACACTAGTCCGCCGTGGGTCACTACCCTGTATGTGTTTGATGCTCCTCTCCTCCGACACTCTAGATTCAGATAAATTAATCACCATCACCATCTTTAAAGTTGGCCGAAACAAAAAAAAAAAAAAAGAATCAGAAAATGAAGCTGCAATAAAGTGGAATTTCTCTTTCAATTGAAAAAGGCCACCTGAGACTGAGCAGGATTCACAAATCAAGTGTAAGGGAAGCGGCTGGAAACGGCTTTACTTTATCTAGGTTAAATATTACCCAGAGACAGAAGCAATTATTGGAAGTACCTGTTAATACTAGGACAGTCGCCATCTGTAAAAATATTGCACGGCAGTGATTCCCAAGACCGCGCGGTCGTTATCACTTCGCTGTGATCACAATGTCCTCCGGGAGGAAACACCTCAGTCTAACGGGACTGATACAAGTCTTCAGATAGCGTCTGTAAAGTCTTAAACTATAACGACATCGTTCATTTAGTGTTTAAAGGCCACGGCAGCGTTGAAATACACATTAAATTGAATATTATAATTCAAATTATACTCAAAAGTGTTCTTACAGTTTGCTAAAAGCAATAAATGAGTTAAACAGATACAGATGGAAAGACTTTGTGTAGAAATAAAACGCTTTAGTGATAAAAAAAAAAACTTTATGCAAACCTGAGCAGAGGATGAAAGCTGTTCTGGGTCTGGTTGCACATACTCGGATCTCTATCGCAGGATTCAGGATGAGCCGTGGGAATTTGAAGGCGACATCTGTCTAGTGACCTGAGAGAGCTGCTGGGTTGATAAATTGAAAGCATGTCAGATATGTAATTTGGTTTCAGGCAATTAAGAGCTTCACAGGCCAGGAGCAGGAGTCTTTAAGTCAGTTATGCATTAAACAAGTAGCAACTGGAGATTTTAATGTTAGATAAAACTCAGTTTTTCTGTCCTGGCTCAGGGGCACATGGCTGCGCTTTGAATGAGTTGTATGACAAGGAACACACTTTAATTTAATCTGCTGGTGCCAAAAGCAGACAACATGTTTCCTTTTGAAGGAGAGTGAGGTTGAGGTTTTTTTCTATCTGGGCCATTTTTCAAAAGTTCCTGCAAAAGTCTCCTTATGTGGTGAACCTCATAAATCTATTAGGTTGGGCTCAATGTTGGTTGGTTACTCCTTTTGTCGCTGATCAAGACAAAAAGAGTTTGAATTACCAGGATATGACCTGTCCGAGGTGTACTGCTTTCACCCGATCAGACCTGGGATGGGCTCCAGTAGACCCTCATGACCCTGAGCAGGAAGCAGCGGGTGTAGATATAACTGACGGATGGATGGATGGATGGAATTACCAACATATGAAGACAAAGCAAGACAAAGGTGAGCAGAGTGATGCTTCATTTGACTAACACTACGAAGGCAACAAAGGAACCGTATCACATTCTTCCATTTTGTCTCTTGTTCCCATAGATCCATATCTTGTTGGATCTACCACTCCCGTGTTTCACGTGTACAGATCCATCCCTGCCTATCATGCATTAGTCCTAGTTGCCCTCATTGGATGGGTCATTTAGTCTCAGGTCTGAAATACCACTGTGCCACATGCATAATTTGTGCGAAGCTTTTCTCTAAAAAAGGAAGATGCAAATCAGTCCTGTTGCCGTGTCACACCTGCAGGTGTTTGATGAAATCAAAGCAAAAGGAACCTGGTCTCTGCATTTGTTTGGTCACCTTGGTGAGATTGCAAGCAACTGACCTGCAGCTCACAGGCTGGGACGTGGAGGTCATCAGTTGCAGCTCTGCTGTTTTCACCAAACATCAAATACCAGTTTGGGTCATGAATGTGCATCGCTTTCTGAAGATTGTGCGATGAAGAAAACTCCTTGTGAAATTAATTTTACAGTGACTATAGAAACTGACTCTGATTCTGACTTATTTTGATTAAACCGTTCCCTTGAACACCGTATCAGTTGTTTAAATAGACATTTTGCCTTTTCATGGGAAATAAAAGCACACCTTGACTTTGATGGCAGCAACAAAGCTCAAAAAAGTTAAAACAAGGTCATGTTTACTGACCCATGCATTTGTGTTGTTTTATTTTCGAAAGACCAGGCCAGTTCAGCACCTGGACTCCTGCGAAGCCATGCGGTTGTGAAGGATGCAGTATGTGGTTTAGCATTGTCTTGCTGAAATATGCAAAGCATTGCCCAAAAAGGAAGGCTTTGCAAAGGCTCCATAGACACTAATGCAACACCATACCATCAGAGATGCAGGCTGATAACAAGCTAGATCGTCTGCAGGACATGGCATCAATGGTTTATAAAAAGAATTTCAAGTTCTGATTAATCTGAACACAGAACAGCTTTGGCTCCGAAATGACGGCGGTGTTTCTGGATCCTGTTCACACATGACTTCAACTTTGCGCGATGAGAGGCGTAAGCTGTATTTGTGGATTGCAGGGCGACTGTGTTCACAGGTGGCGATCTCTGTAAGTGTTCCTGAGCCCATGCAGGGATTTCCAGCAGAGAATCGTGTCTGTTTTGAGTGCGGCGCTGCCTGAGGGCCTGAACATCACGAGCATCCAGTTCTGACCTTTGGCCTTCCTTCCTGATTCTCTGAATCTTTTGATGATATTTTACACTCTGGATGTTGGGATCATCAAAGCGATTTTACTGTGAGGAACATCAACTTGTTCCACAATATTTGTTTTGACATTTTGGCAGTTTGGGGAACCTCATCTTCACGTTCACGACACACTGATTGCTCCTTGTCATACCCAGCCATGTTACTGACCTGTTGCCAAGGAAACTAATTACTGTCAAATGCCCCTCTAGTGGATTTCATGTGTGGCAATTGCTTGTCCAGCCCTTTGTTTTCTTTGTTTGTTTTGCCCTTGTTCCAACTTTTTTGAGATACGTTGTTTATGAGATTTGCAGAACATTGTTTTCATTTTACACAGCGTCACATTTTTTCTAAAACTGGAGTTGTAGACTACATGTTCCCGAATGTCGTGACCTTGCTGTGAACTGCAGTCACTGCACCTTTGGGCTCAGCCCTGTAATTTCTTTTATTGAGCAGAACATTTTCTGTCAGTCTACGTAATGTGATTCTTTTTTTTCCTCTTTTTCTAAGCAATCTTCTTATAAAAGACCGATTCACCCTGCAGTGCAGTGCAATCACTGTTTCTCATTCTTCTCTTTTTTCTCCCTTTTCTTTTTTCCAAATTACCTTAATTGGTAGTGTTATTTTAGAAAAGATAATCACAAAAGTATTAACTTGGGTGCATCTGCTAATCCTTCCCATAATCCCCAATATTTTCCTTGATATATATATATATATATATATATATATATATATATATATATATATATATATATATATATATATATATATATATATATATATATATATATATATATATATATATATACACACACCTTAATTAAAAGGTGTTGCATCAAGGAGTATTTTTATTTTTTTAAAAAAGCAGGAAAAGAAGACTGTGCTAGTTTCCAACCTCCATGGAGACACTACAAGCTCGCACCCCACAGGAATGATGTTCAACCATGAGAACGAACCCCCCCCCAACACACACACACACACACACACACACACACACACACACACACACACACACACACACACACACACACACACAAACCCCCTGAGGTGAGCTGAGACTTTGCAGTAGAGAAGGAGGCACGAGCAGCTTCTAATGATAGCTCACACTGTTGAGAAATCCTGACTTCAAATGAACAAATGAGTAGAGAGAGACGTCAGACAGCAGCAGCCTTAACTTATCAGAGTGGAGAGAAGGCTGAGGGCGTCAGAGGGAGCAGAATATAAAGGTCTGCGGGTTTAAGCCGAAGCCCTTAAATGCTGTCAGTGAGACATGCGAGTACTCGAGTCCAAATACAGTCCAAACACTCGCTCTCACCTTTTTGAAGCCAGTAGGATTTTGTTTTTGATGTATAATTGAAAAACCAAAAAAAAAAAAGTCTGAAGGCGAGTGTTGCAATGCTCTTGGACTGTATTTTGGTTGGTAATAATAATGGTGGCCTCTGGCTGTGGGAAACGACTTGCATGATGATGCGCATCGCAGCAAACTGATCAAAGCTCTTGAATATGAGATGTGAAGACTAATGTTTGAAATGAGTGTAAAAGAAATAATTAAAGAGCAAGAAGAAAAAGATGCAGGCTTCACCGCAGGACCGGCAAATGAGAAGCTGAATATACGCTCAGCGGCCACTTTATAAGGTACACGTATTATATACACTTAGGTATACTTATTAAAGCGATTCAGTTCATATCAGTAGTTTACAAATATTAGCCTTCTTTTTTCTCTCTCAAATTCGCACTTCCACGAAGCTTGGTAAAATGAGACATATGCGAGGACATCCCAAGGTAACCATAATGTATGTGAAAAGTTTGCACATACTCTAGTTAGTGGACACCTGGAGGTCAGGAAAAAGCAGAAAAGCCTTATTTCCATGAAACAAAGAAAAGACACAAAAAAAGAAGCCCTACATTTAACACAACCCGTCCATCCGTAAACACTGTTAGATATCCACATCTAGCCCACCACTCGCGGTTAGACAGGAACAAGTGTTGAGAGATGTCAGTCAGCCCGGGAGTGGGATGAGTGGATCTGCCAGCTCACAGAAAGGAGCTGACACCACCAAACATATTGCATCTTGTCTGTACTAGAAGAGGAACAGACGGTGTCCTGATTTCTGCTGTTTTGCTGCGTCTCGAAGCTCCAACGTACTTAAATCAAATCTTTTGTCAGAGACCGAACACCTGAAGTCGTGGGCGTGAAAGCTCTTATACAGGGATGGCTAAAGAGATTAAGAGAAGGTTTACAAACAGTGAATGCAGAATTACCCTAAGCATTTTTTTGTTTTTTGTCCAATGAAGGCGAGTTCTTTAGTTTAAAGTTGTTGTAACTACTTGAAAAAGATGCCAAGTATCGTGGAGCTCTGGAGACCTTGACTGTTCTGCACACACGAGAAAATTAGATGTATTGTTTGTGTGCAATAAACGTTGTTTGCATTGGTAGATTTCAACTATCTTCAATGGTTTTCATGGGATTTGATTAAACTGATACAGTCGATCCATTAATGCACAGTTAAAGGCAGTTACAGCTTTAGTCCCACCTGGTCCTTTAATTGGACTCCTTTATCTTTGTACCAATGTTCATGCACGAGAAGGGAATCGCTTCTCTGTGACTGGTGGTGATGGTGAAAACCAGATAACCTTTCTGGTCTCCCTGTTGATGTTTATTGATGTTGGACTTGGATGTTTACACGTATGTTCAAACTGCAGTTGCAGGTGGACCAGTAAAATGTCGCGTAAACACATTAAACGTCTCAAGTAACCAAAAGCAGTTCATGACAGAACCTCCACCGCGCGTTACTGTAAACATGATTACTTTCCAGGACGTTATGTAAGAGTATATTTATAAGCATCAGTCCTTTGGTCTTTATGACCTTGTCAGTAGCGGTGTCCTCTATGGGCACTGAGCAGCGAGCAGCGTCTGGTTCAGGCAGAAACCGTCTGTGCAGATGGCAGTAGTTCAGCCTAAAACTCTTTAGACACGGTGTTTTATTTAACACATTTGCTGCCCAGTATTAATAGACCCGTCTTATTTAGGTTGCTCTTGGCAACACGTCATGTAAGTGCCGTGTGACCATTAAATGTATTCATATCTTTCTGCTTTGTTGAAATAGGAATGTCAAGATAAAAGTGTTCCTGATGCTACTTTGCTGCTGAAGAGACTAGAGACGATGGGCCCTTTGTGTGCTGCAAAACCATCTCTTATTCATTAATTCAGTTCATGTGAACACTGTGAAGTATAAGTAAGTCTCGTCTGTTTTTTTCCCCCACTGGGAATATTCCTCCACAAGGGTGCCAATCTGGAGTAGAGTTTGGATTTATACTTTTTATTTCACACCAGAAGTCCTTTTGTTGTCGTTGTGGATAACGGCACATTTTATTAAGTGTTCCCATTACACGTAATTGGTTTAATTGGATTTGTTTCAGAGAATATAATGCTTAGGTTTGCTTTGCTTCACAGACAAAAGGGCTGCAGAATAGTGTTCCATGTTTTGTCGATTTTGAGTCTGGAAAATGTGTGTTTATTCAAAAGTTCACCTACAAACACATGTCAATATCAGTGTTTGTTAATTGTAGTTTTCAGGGAACTCATGACCTCTTCCCTCATTCATATCCACCCCTGGAATTAAAGCCAAAGATTGAAAAGACCCCCGTTGGCTGCAGAGTTTGTGATTCTGTGGTCAAATCAGCCTCAAACTGAAAATTTATAACGAGGTTAAACTCAGCTCAAATAAAGCACTCCAGCTTTGTCAAGCCATTTGAATTTTGATCAAAACAAACACTATGGAAACAGACCTTCACAAGCGGCTTTTATTCAGATAAAAAAAAAACAAAAAAAAACAACAGAAATGTAAAATGACATGATGGTGAGTGCAAATTAAATGAACTAAATCAGTTGTTTTTATGTTTTTTTTCCCTGTGTGTGAAATTATTTGGAGTCTGTTTAGAGGAAGAGGAAACGGGGAAAAACAACGCGTGCATATTACATTAGGGAACAGACGGCTGGGGAGGAGCATCATCAATCACAGACCCATAAACATTGCTCGTAATGTTAATCCAAGGCTTATGTTCAAAATTTCTGACACTTGCAATGAGTAATTTATTTTTACACAGTATTTCTACAAACCGGGGGAAAATATTCACAGTTCACAGCCAGTTATGCGCCAAATTATTCATTATTGCTCTACAAATTGCAGAATTTCCATCCTCTCTACCCTGAAACAAAAATATAAGTTGTGCAGTCATGTGACGACAGTTTTCAGCCAGCATCCACTGTTTTATTTGATTTTTTTTTTTTTTTTTGCCATTGCCTCCAAGGTGGCTTTGTTAATGGTAATATTTCTGGCCTCATCGTGCACCTTGAGGTGCACACATGTTCGAGGGGATGTGTGCCATTGTCGATACGGCTCAGTTGAAACTAAGCTGCCTTTCTGCCAGCGTCACAGCCGCGGGTGGAGGTGGGGGGGAGGTGGTGGCGCTGGGGGCAGCCAATCAATCGCCACTCGCCTGTGTCGTCCTAAATTAATTTTCCAATGATTACCTCCAGGTATCTGCTCCTGCTGTTTTTCCTCTGCAGATCGATAATGTAAACAGTCGGTGCAGGCTTTGCACTCATGTGGTATTTTTTTTTGTATGTCATACGCAGGTCGGCTGCAGCCTACCAAAGCTTGTTGAAAAATAATCGCCCCGGGTTACGGTGGGGGGTGGGGTGGGGGGAGGTGGTGAGACGATGATGCTGAAGAAACAGGACAAAGGAGGGGACGGGTATCCGAGGTTATTTTCTCCTGGGCTACAACAGTGAGACTTAAATGTTTACAGCCTAATAATAAGCGCAGTCCATCTGATCCACGAGCTGGATCATCTCTTCTGTAGGATCTTCACAGAAACACTGGTGCAAACGCTCGTAACTCAGATATACAGCATAGATGCAGTATGATGTTATACTTCAGGCCATTGGCTCACTGGGCTATTTTCCCTTCGAAACCAAGGAGACGGATCCTGAATGCAGGCGCTATCGATTTATAATGTTTTCTTGTATTTCTTCCAAATCATGGTGAGTCATTATTTGTCTCTCCCCGATTCCCAGAACAACCCGTCTCCAATATCCTGTTGGCATCCAGCCAGAGAGGATGAGACAGAAAGAAAAGGAAAATAAAAAGAGAGAGGGAGGAGGAGAGAGAAACATAAAGCTCAAAGTGTAAGTCCAAATGAACCTATTACCATAATTCTCATATGCAGCTATTCAGTTTTGTCATATCTCTGAGCTCGGGGGCAACACTCAAAGACTCTCCTGCCCATCTCCATTACGCTTGACTTATTAGCCAGCAAACCCAGCAGAACGAGGGCGTAGGAACTGGGGTCATAATGAGACGATAACAGAGGCCTAAACAGTCTGAATAGCTCCGTAATGCCGGATCTCAGGTACACAGAGAATTAGTAGGTTTTTCTTTTTTTTCCAATTTTGAGTTAACTCCCTGTGTTCAGAGCAGTTTTAAGAACATGCCTCTATAATTCATTCTTGCATTGAAGTAAACATTAATACTTGCTGAACTGATAGATATTCAAAATATACTGTGTTTCTAACACTTAATTTTACACGTTTTCTTCTTCTTTTTTTAAAGTTGAACCCCAAATGCCACAGTCAGTGGCAAAAAGAAATAAAGTGAAATTCTTCCTGTTTTTTTTTTTTTTTAATTTTATTTAATCAGCCTCATTTTAGTGACTCTTTCAGTTTGTGATTGGGACCAGTCTGATTCATGTTTTATAACTAAATCAGTCTGTTTTGGCGGCTTCCTCGGCAGGGAGGCCCGCAGACTGTCACAGGTCACTGGGCCTCCCTCCATCCCACCTGCTCCCCGTCTGCAGCTTTCAAGACTTCAAGAAGGAGGCTCTTCTCTCCACAAATATCAGATCAGAGTTCGCAAGCGCTGTTCTCTTTCCTCCTCGTAAAAGCATTTCCGAGGTCCACTCTTGACCTAGAGTCTTTGGAGTCGGCCACAGCCACAATCCAGCGGACTGAATCATTTCAAGTGTCCTTCTCGTCGACTTCAGATGTGTCCCTGTTTGCAAAATCTCCTTTCCTACTTGGAAAAACTTCAAAGCTGCAACCTACACACTGAAGATGACAAATATTAGGATTCTGACCATGTGGGAGGATATATTTTTGGTTCATTTAGTGAAAGTCTGAAAAGAATATGTTAAGAAAATCATCACATTTGCTGTCGAACATAAGATCCCCCTCCAGAATTAATTTGTAAGCACGCCGCAGCTTCATCTGGGCTTTGGGCCGCCCCAGACAATTTTAATCAGTTTTTTTTTTTTCACCCCCTTCCACAAAAGTCCAATTAGAATAGCTTAACATTCTCCACCACTGATACAGCACTGTGGAGCAGGTCTGGTTCAGTGTCCAGAGCATCAACTACGCCTTCACCAGTGAACTATAGTCATATTTAAAACATTTTAATGATGTGAATTGTTCTCAGTGCAGAGCCAGCGTGACTGCAGACTTGTGGCTCAAATTCAAACTTCTAAGTTCTCAGCAGATGCGAGGAAATCTGCTGTGTTTCAGTGTCTGTTCAAACATCACACTAATGAATTTATAGTCCACAGTTGGATTTCATCTTGTAATTATTAAAACAGTAATATTTCCAGGAGTCACCGTCTTGGTATTTGTCATATAATGTGGGAGCCACAAAGTCCTCAGATTCAAGAACCTCATGCTCGTCTCCATCCTGACACTGAAAATCACGACTTGAAGCTATAAAGACGTAAACGTATGGCAGGTTGTTGTAGTCTTTAAAAGTAGTGTAAGTAATAATTAGGTTACTTTTAATTGTTATCCGTAACCCGGTAAACTGTGTCAAACTCTTTAACCCAATGTGCAGTTATCCCCAACAACCCTTGTTTTCTTTCTTTTTTAATTTTTCTACCACCCTCCTTTTTTTTTGTTGTGTAATTTTTCTTAGCTTTCTTTATTCTGTGATTTGTTTTCCCTTTACTTCTGCACCTTTGTTTGCTCCACCTTCTGTTTAATTTCCTAACAGCTCAATCCCTTGTGTATTCTGTGTAGTTTCGCTTCTTCTCCTTGTTTCACACTTTGCATGAACACCTGGGTTATTTCAGTCATCACCTCCGTAGCGGTAATTAAATCCCCCGGTCCCGGTATTAAACCTTTTTTTGAAAGTTTGTTTGTCATACTTGCAGGTTTGGTTTCTGATCTGTGTTGATTTCCCCGCTGTGTCTTCGTACTGGTGGGTTGTGTTTTTCATGCACTTGGTTGGATTACCTCATCCTGCAGCGCTTTTATTTTTCACATTTGTTTAAATAAAAGCTTTTTTTTTTTTTTTTTTTTTGTATACCTACCAGCAAGCCTACACTTGTGTCCTCCTCCACACAGTTGTGACAGTCTTGTTTTCTCTTTCTCTTCCTTTCTAATCATACGCTTGACAGCAAACAGCGCTGCTGCGTGCCTTACAGTTTGTCTCGTACAACAGCAAGCCCACATTATCAGAAACCTTAAATGATAGACAGCGGTGTCGCCAGATAAAAGCTTCCAAACTGGCATCCATAGATGGGGATCAAGGATCTTTGTCTCCGGCCCGACTTCCTCAGTCTCCCCCTACCGCTGTGACAGCTGTGATGACGGTTTCACAGGCCTCATTATGAGCCTTTCTGTGTCTTCCCTGAATTTTTCTCTCTTTCTATCCTGGCGACTGGGCCTGATCTTTGACTGCCACTCCCTTTTCTTTACAGATCCATCCACTGTCTTGATAGGCAGGTAATTACCCAGCCAGGTGACAGCAGCCTATTCCAAGAGCTGAGAGGTCATCAAGGGTTTTTTTATTTATTTTTTCTTTATTTGGTGCACAGTATTCCTGGACCGACTGAACTTTTCTGAGCCATTTTCCCCTTGTGAGACAGCAGTGGGTGGCAACAGCGAGGAGCTTTCAGTACGAGGCTTTTCAGCGAGCGTGGTCCTGTCAGAGCCGCATCTTCTCCAATCATCTTTGATCCTGTGACTGAAAGAGGGAAGGCGGGTGTAAGGACTTGTTTTCTGTCTTAACAATTGTTATCACAGTGAGACAGGCGGGTAATAGGACTTTAACTGCATGTCAACAAATGTTTTTAGCGGTAAAATAGAAAGGAAATGTATGTGGAGAACAAAATAGGCGGGGAACTCAAACGGTAGGGTTTTTTTTTACAGCCACATAGAAAATGATTTCATTCATGGATCAGCCTTTAACGATTGGATTATTTATTTTAATGATATAATCAATACAGACTGTCATATTGCCAGAATAAATGAAGTTAAAAAGTCTAGTTTACAAGTAGGTCAGTTTTTAGGGTTTAAACTCTACATTTAAAGCAACAACGCACAACAACGTTTGCCAGCAGACAGTGGACATCGTGGCAGAGACTGACAGACTAAAGGAAGTAGGGATGGAGGGGAAAGCGGGAGCGACAGACCAAGACTCCGAACAGGAGGACATCCCCGGAAGAGTTGTAAAGGCACCTTGGCCTTCACATCGATGCTTTACACCGACTCTACAAATGACAGAAGTTGCTCTATGTTGAGTGTTTTTGTTTTCACAATGCATTGACTTTTACATTTTTGCATTTTTCTTTATGGCTATACCTGCTTACAATGTTCCATATATCTTTTATGCCACACAATGTACTGACTGAGAGAGAGAAATTATATCTTAAATGCAACACAAAGGAACGTTAAACATTTATTTGCTCAGAGGCTCACCAGACAGCCATGCTGGTTAAGTCCTTTTTATGACTCTTGAGGTTTGGTTCCTCCTCTTGCTTGGTCCCTCTCTCCTTTTCTCTTCCATCATTGTTTTCTTGAACGTCTTAGCTCAAGAAAATGCTTGTGCCATGATGTCCACTGTAGCTCTGTGAGCTTGTTTCATTGCTGTTGACAGAAATAATGCGTCTGCTCTTAAGTCTAATGCATCTGTGCGCGCACGTATCCAGAACATCAGGGGATTGTGCTTCGTGGACCTCTGTCCTTCTAAGGGGAGTAATTGTTGTCTGTTGTCTCTGTGATCTGGTCAAGGTCCTGCTGGCTGCCACCATTCACAAAATGTACTGAGTTAACAAGACTAAGCAACATCGTGCTGCTGCATTTCATGTTTGAAGACCTAAAAGCTGCTCTCGAAGCATTAGCTTCTCCGATGTACGAGTGGCACTGGAAACAAGACAGTGCAGAGATGTAACTTCTTAACGATAAATCCAGCAAATCAGCATTCGCTTGATAAGGCTTAAAGTAGACATGTTGCGAAAAAACTTTGATTTCGGAGGTTGACTTTTTTTTTTTTTTTAAATTAATATTTTTAGACACATCTCAACAAGAAAAAAGACTTGACTGTTCCTGCTAAAAAATGCAGGAACTCTAACTGGATCTAACTGAGGCCACGGCGCCTGTCAGTGTGACGCCCTTCTGATATTCTCAGAGCAATATGAAAAAGTTCTCCCTGTACTACTGTTACTGCACACTTGGACCTCGGTTACATAAGACTTTAAAGAGCCTTTATTTAGCTCGAGAAGGCTCTCATTTGAGGTGTAGCATAAATGATGCAGGGCACTGAATGACGCACGGATGCACAAAAGCAGTGGAAATGTTTCCCACCGCGAAGGCCACTTTGGGCTTAAACAGTCGTCACCATGCTGGCAGCATGGCTGAGTCACCGGCCGGCCAGCATGAACAGCATCTGCAGCTCCAGCCTCTTTGCGGGACGTTGTTCGGTGTCTTGCATTTTTGAGGCTCAGGCGCTTCATTTCACAATCGGACGTTCGAAAGTGCTCGGGCGAGTGAGCTTTTGTTTGGTCAGAAATGAGAAGTCAGTCTCTAAGTAGGTGGATACTGAGACACGGCCGAGGGTGTGGTGGGGTCGGCAGAGAAACACCACAGAACACTCTGGAAACTGCTGACTTCTCCCGGCCGCAACCACGCCGCCACGCAGAGCCATCATTTACCAAAAAGACACCACCAGCTGACCTTAATTCTTACTCCTACACATGCTGACAGCGCTATTATCATCTTAAAATTACAGTACTCTTCCTGGCCTTCTCCCTATTTCCAAAACGCTACCGGCAGCAGCAAGAGCCTCCAGATCGTCTATCTTCGATCTCATCTGCACATAGACACAGTAGTACTTTTATTAAAACAAAAGCATAAATAAAAGAAAAAAGAAAACAAAAAAAAAACCTGCTATGTCCTGATTGATATGCACTAGCTGTCCTCATAAAGGCTGCTACTACTGTTGCTGCTCTAGACGGACAGAGAGAGAGAAAGAGAGAGAGAGAAAGAGAGAGAGAGAAAGCCAGGCAGGCGCTGAGCTGCAGCAGAGAGACACAGATGAAAAGCCCACAGCTTACTCTGTGATCCAGCTTCTATGTTGAGCCCTCAGAATACAGAGCAGAGCTCCACTCTGAGCCAAACAGACCTGCGGATATGAATCGTTAATCTTATGTAAACCAGCCTAATTGATACTTCACTGCTGCTCAGAATGCAAGCTGCCCCCCCCCCCCCCCCACACACACACACATACACACACACTTTGATTTACACCGCCTTTCAATATGAGATTTGAAAGGTTAAAAAGAGGGCTCTCAGATGTGACTGCGTTTGAGAGGAGACTTGGAGCGAAGGCGTAATAATAAAAGTGTGTCGTCGGAGAGACGCGACAGATATAAAGTCACCATGTCCAACCGGTTGTTTGGTTACTATTTAGACTCAGTCTGTTCTCGCCGAGTGTGGTGAGAAGAAAAGAAGACATGCAGTAAACCACAGTGAGCAAACATCACAGGAGTCCTCAGAGGCTCGTGAAATTAATGGTCTGTTCCACTTGTTTTGAAGCAGCAGAACAGTAAATTATCTCATTTGTCCTCATCTTCATGTTCATGTCATCTGGCATTTCAAACACTAACACGCAAAATGTTGCTGGCAAACCGAACAGACCCTCGTACTGCATTTTGCTTCAGTATTGCGGGATGAAACTTGATGTAATTCAATGAATGAAGACAAAGGAGTACTTGACAGTTTTCATAAACCACGGCAGATACGTGCACTGTAGGCCCGATCAACTATACCGACAGATCTCCTTAATTAAAAATCATTACATTGATGAAGCCAGTATAAACTGCACTATTTAATTATATACACGGCTACTGTCTCAAACAATGGAAAGAATGGGTGGAGAGATGAAAGAATAGATGGATGTGTCGTAGGTCAAGAGGGGAAGAGCAGACGGGTGTTCTCCTGGCTCGTTTTACAGCGCCGCTTCACACTCAGCCTCCCTCCCAGATTTACAGACCCACTGTAAATTCAATTTCTTATATCACTAGAGTGGTTCCACAAGCTCTTTTTAAAGTTTAGAACCTGAAATTTCATGCTTTGTAAGTATTTTATTACACACACTTAATCACTGTCATCCCATCTACATTTTTTGTCTCTTTTTTTACTGATCAAGTGCTACAAATCTGAAATGTAGGTTTACAAGAACTCTGCTCTCAGCTGCACTTGTATTTTTGGTAGTTAGAGGTTTACCGGTTTGTGAAAACTGCATGTACAAATGATTAAAGCTTACAATTGAAGAGACTTTAAAGAATATGTTCACCTGCTGTTTATAATATCAGTAAAGTATTTTAGGAATCTGAAGAAGAAGACTGACAATCAATATTTCATGCCCTCAGGTGGCTTAATAAACAGGCTTTCTTCTGTAATGGAAATCATTGCGTGGGCTCTGGAACAGTTCCAGAAATCACCTCGTACGACTGCAGCTGGCCGTGCCATCCACAAATACTGGTTAAAGCGCTGTCATTTATATGTGAACATGGTTCAGAAACCGGCTTCGGCAAAGTGGAAGACTATGCAGTGAAATTTGAAAATTCTCTGGACATCGTCTGGACGTCATTTTTCTCACATTCCCACTTCTTTACTGCGACTGGATTCTTTCTCCCATGATCAAACGGTGGAAGTAGCTCGTCCACCACAGACCACGTCCTGCGGCCAGAAAACAAAAGTCCACTTCTGTCTGTCGAGCTGACTATAGAAAGACGTGGCGTTTAAATGTAAATAGTTAAAGCACCTCTTGCTTTGACTGGGTCTGATGCAGGCTCTTACTTATTCAAGTCCTGATAAATACTGTATGAGTGATGCCACAAGATTAAAAAAACAACATGCTGCTTGCAAAAATACAAGTGACTCATCTGTAGAGGAAAAAAATATTTTCTGTTCAATTTATTATTAAATACAAAGAAATCATCTACAAGTCAAATTGTTCTGGACTGACTTTCCTTGCAAATCAGGCCAAGAGCAGATAAGCCTGAAAGTTAAAGAAAGATGCCTTAACGTACCTCTTAGTAACTGTTAGTGCTATTCATGTCAAACTGCATTCATGTACACGAACAAGCAAAACTATGTAAAACTAAGCAGAGACGAGACATTTTGGTGGACGTACCTGGTGCAGACCAAAACAAATGAGCTGTGCATCAGTGCTGAAGCATGGAGGTGTAAAATGTTATGGTCTGGGTTGGTTTCCTGCCTCATCTGTTCAGGAATAAAACCTGGCAGATATCAAGAGTTTGAAGACGGTTTGAGGACTTTTGTCTGAAATGTGAAGTTTAATTGGAAGAGGGGTTTTCTGGAGGAAAAAGGTAACCAAGTTATTTTTCCTTCATGATAAAGATAGATAAAGATGTTCTAAATATTTCTAAATCCTCGAATTTACATTTTTTAAATGTTGCAACTTAATGAGGTTTTTTTTTCTAATTTAGTATTTGGAAAGTTGGATAAATAGGCTTTTATTTGTTATTTTTTCTCTATTTCAATAAATACAATGAATAAATAAAGAAATCTACAGCTTGATTTGCCCGATTGTTAATGGTAGCTGGTATTAATCATTTTTAATTTTTTATTTAGTGATATAGTTGGTTGGCTGAGCAATAGGTGCAGCCTCGTTTCCCATCAGCAGTGCTCATCAGAATGCTGGCACTGTGTCCGTATTACCTACGACAGATTTCCTTGCCAAAATGTAAGCCAGACTATTGTGACAAAACGTCTGAAACACAGCTACACAGTCGGTGTTCGTGCAGGCGCAAAGGCTGTCAGATCAGAAAAGCCGGTTGAAGCCATGTTTTACAGGACTTGTACCATGAGAGCACCCTTCTCATTCCCGATAAACAAGGTTCAGCTACTGAAGTGCACGCATGCAGTCTGTGTGATAGTAACGTTGTGAACTATCTGTGAGGTTTTAATTAAAAGATAAACAGTGCATGGCTTCGACAGAAGGCTCAATTTTACTAACAGATTAATGTACACCTGCTCCTTCAGGATGTTGTGGGACGGATTAGTCTTATTAGATTCAAAAGCTGATGGGGCGAATCGAGGTGGGTCATTACCACAAGCTACTTGAACTACAAACCTCAGCGGCTCCACAGGGACACAGCAATCAGATCTTCACACCCTGTGGTACACGTGGCTTAAATAACAGAGGGGTGGAGGGGGGGCCTTCAGAAACAGGTGCAGCTCTTCACTCAAACATATTGTCCGGGGTCCAAAGTTCAATTAAAATTTCATCAATCCAGTTTGTAATAAGTGTGTTGCAAATGCAGAAGCAAATCATGTAGTTCTGAAGTATGGTGGCAAGTGATTATGTTGAAGAGGCTGCAGCCCAGCTGCATGCCAATTGCTCGCGTTGTAACCGCTGTAGAAAAATGACTGTGAAAGAGCAAACTCATGTTCTTTTGAAGTTTGCTATTTAGCCATCAATGTGTATGTTATTCTCTCTAATGGACTTGTTAATGTCCGTCTAATACCCTGATTCCTGCTTGGCCGTTCTTCCGAACCCCAGCAAAACATCTTTTTGCCATCGCAGAATAAAGTCTGTAAATGCTTGTTAATGTTTGTTAATATCATCACTCTTAATTCTTCTCAAAACAATCGCAACGATGCTGTTTTTCCAGATACACTGAGAAAAAAGCTCCTTTATAATCGGTACACTGAGTGCAGAAAGCTAGTGCGTGCCCCCTACGTCTTCAACCTATATTGTGATTTATCAGAGTAGCAGTAGCAGCAAAATCTCTAACAAAATTCCTCAGCTGGAGGTATCTGAGGGAATGATTGCTGTTGACATTTTCCTCTCTCTTACGTTCCTCAAAGGAAATCACAATGTCAGAATCTCTCAAGTAAAGATCTTGAATAACTTCACATTTGCTATATCTAGAATGCTGTTTGTGCTCCCCATGGAACAAACTACTGATGGCCACATATTGGGCTATATTGAGAAAATACAACTGGTCCCTTTAGGCAATTTTTCATTAGCCTAGAAATCTAGAAAAACCTCTATAAAATTTAAAAGTCCTTAAGAGCCAATCAAACGAGTCTATCCTTGCAGAGGGAGTCTTTGGGCGGGTTTAACACGATAACGCCAGAGCGAGACCTAATCTGGATGTTAACAGTGCAGCTGAGGATTAACGGCCATTTGAATTGGCTTTGGCACCAACAGTTGAAGATTCAGACTTTTTCTTCTAAAAAAAACAGAAGATGCCCCTCAAATCATTACTCTGCAAGGTAGACGTCTTTGCCGTTGGAGCGACAGGCTACAGCAAAAGTTTAATTAACTCATCTACGTAACGCACTCTCCCGTTGACCGAATACGTCACCTTGTTCGTTGCTCTGATTGGTTGTAAAACTAACCAACTGCACGAAACGCAGTCTGATAAGTAACCGTTGGCAACCGGCCCTTGGATGGGGAGGCCCTACGGATTGTTTTCCGACCCTACATCTTTGGAGATCTGGGTCTGATCTATCACGCTAAATTTTTATCATATTTTTTTACATTTGGCTTTTTTAGATTTTTCCATTTCTTTCTTAGGTTTTGACTTTTTGAGTGTGTGTTTAGAGGGATAGGAAATCTCAGACTGCAGGATTCAATTTCAGCCCAATGTGGAGATATGATTTCAGAAGCATAAAACTTAATCGACCTCTTCTGCACAGCCTGATAATACCAAATCACAAACACCCTTGTATTTAAATGTGAAGTTTAACTACCTAAAAAAACCCAACTATTTTCTAGAGCCATTAATGCCATTAATAATTGACGAGGCAACTTTAGATAATTTTCTGCACCATTTTCTGCACTGTTAGATCTTAGGGGTTAAATGCACAAATGTGTACAAAAAATCAACATATCATTTTAGTATATAATCCAGAATTTATCATAGACATGCAGCGACTTGCGCCTTTCTGTAAAATGTCAATCAAAGATGCATTTATACATTTTTACTCAAGGGCAGTGGTTTTATTATAATTTTAAAAAAATCAGTCATCATTAACTGAACTATAAATATCTGCTTGTGACGTGCGTTTCAGTATGAGCTCTGAATATTGCCAATGATCACGCCTCTAAAAACTTGTTTTGCATCACTTCAGATACTTTTAATGCACTGCAGCAGTAGAAAAATGTGAGGAAATAAAATTGAATAGCTTTCTTTCTATATACTAACCCAACCAAAGATATTTTACCTTCACGAATGAAAGAACATGTTGCTCACAGTGCATTCAAATTAAGTCATGAGCCTGCATTCGCTTGCTTGCATTCTGATTGGAAATGCTTAATTTAGCAGCACCAAAAAGCCAATTCGAAGAGCAGATTTTAGTCACAATTCTAACCTTATATGGTTTCTTTGTAAGAGTTAGAAGAAATTTATATGGCTCTCACATCTACGTCCAGCAACTCACCTCACCGATGATGTCAGTGAAGCTGTTATTGAAAAGGATTTATGGAGGAAACCTAATGATTTTCCCTTATTTCCCCTTGTTCTCCAAACTTTGTGCTAATTGAGGTGAAACACTTTAATTGTAGCTCTACATTTTAAACACTGCTATTCTCAACTAAATCTTGGAAAGCAAACAAACACGTAAATACATAATTGTGGGGTAAACAATTGTTTTAAGCTCTGTACTATCACCACATACTCGGAGTTTGGAACTTGTCAGTTCAAAGAAAACACTTTTGTTGAATCTTAAATGCGACAATTCTCCTCTCCTTGTGTGATCCGTTTACCAGCATTTCTTTTTCTGGTTATATGTTCATAAAAGGGATGCAGAAATACTATTATATGACTGGATATTTGTCACTGGGAGGAGATTTATACCAACAATTTCATCCATTTGTAAACTCCTTTCTGACTGATTTAGTAAAAAAAAAAATAAATAAACATACACAGAAGGCTTGGTGATCTTCACTGGCATTATGAGCATCAGAAACAATTTCTCTAAGGTTTACAAAAAGCTCCTATTTCCCCCACACCTCATCCACATGGAGCCATGTGCTGTAAAGATCGGGGTTTGACAGCCTTCTATTCTTGAGCCACCGCTCTCAGCAACTAATTATACCTCCATCAATTTTTTTTCTCCTTTTTTGTAAACACAGCTCTAGTTGCCGTCTGAACTCGACCCCGGCAAATAGATGTAATTGTGTTTACAATTTAATGCTGATCCTCCAGTCAAGCCCCACAAGGCATCTCAGCTTGTGTCCAGCTCTCCTTCTGACACCAGAAGTAGACAAAACTCCAGAATGACTCCGCATAAACAGAGAACGGCAATCAATAGCCCACTTAAACACGCAATGGCCATGTTCTTCTGTAGCCTCCATCTAATGCTGTAAAGCAGTGGGCAGCTGAATAACCTTTTAGCAGGCCCAGGCAGGGAAGACAGATGACTCTCCTAAATGAGTCTTCTGCTGACGCCGGGCCTTAAATCAATGGCCGTGGCAGGCATTGAAATGAAGCGCCTGCAGCATCTGCTCCCAGTTTCCTTTGCAAGACTTGGAGGAGTCAGCTATACTTCTTCTCGCATATTAATATTTTATCACTGGAATGTTCATTCACTCATTCCTAGTTTTGCCATGAGCTAAGTTATGATTGAATCTTACTCAGGTTCGTCATGACATTTTGCCCCGCTCAATAGCACTATTTTAGGGTTGATGCTTACGATGCTTTACAGCCTTATAAGGACGTTTTCATCTGTTGGTTTAAGGCACTTCCCAATAAATGTGATTGGTTATTACACTCATGTCCGGCATTTTAAAAATTTACACAAGTGGAATATCGACAAAATATGTGAATACCTGGCATTACCACAACCTATTGATGTATATTCAATACCAGTCTGGAAACTCCTGCCCCCCTCTCACATGTAACTCACGTGGAAGAGCTTAAGGGATCCGTATGTTTAGTGTTTATGTAGTCGTCCAGTTCGTCGCAATATATAGATTGTAAGCAGCTCAATAGTTCAGAAACTCCTTTGTTCTATTTTATTTTATTTTTTTTACCTCATTATGAATCGAATCCTTTTATTGAGTGAAAGCTCTGGACTGCAAGCAGATCAGTAACACCATGTGTACTAATGCACTCCCATAATATCATGAATTGATGCTGGCTTTTCAAGTGATTGCTGATAAGCTGGATGGTCCATCTGCTTTTGAGCCTGCAGGACATAGCTTCTGCTATGTTTTTTTTTTTTTTTTTTTTTTTTTTTTTTAATTTAAGATTTTGATTCATCAAACTATAAGACACTTTTGCACTTAGGCACAGTAGGCTATGTTGATGATGTGCTGCCCCCATGTGGTCAGAAGTAGCATTGCTACATAGAGTGGCTTTAATGAAACGTCTGTGACAAGCTTTTGGTTAAAGTATTAAAGAGATGGCCTGTCAAAGCTTATTTTTTATGCATTTCTTTGTGGCTCTGCCCATAGCTGTGTGTTTTTAGGGAGAAGACATAGTCCCTCAAGGAGGTCATCCACTGTTACACTGCTGTATTCAATGACACACGGGAACTTTGAATTTGTAACTTTTAAAAAGGGGGAGGGAATGGAAGTTTCCAATAAGAATTTGTAATTCTTAAGACATAATATATTATACTGGCAAAGTACTAGTAGAGTATTATTAATGCATTTTTCGCATTTAAAGGAATACTCTGGAGTTAAATCAGCTATAGGTCCATTATTAGATGGTAGTGATTGTAACGTTTAGTTAGTGAGCAAAACAATGGGAACCAACACATTTTTGAGTAAGAACTGATTGTGCGATTGCAGCACAGATTTGCCCAGAGGGTAAGTCAGACACGCCTGAATAAGTTTCCTTTTTAAGCCTCAGAAGAATCACAAGAATAAAAAACGTTATTTCACTTAAGCAATAGTTTGGGTAGGGTCCTTACAGACAAACCAAGGTCATTTTAACTTTGTGAGTGCATGGAAGTGCATGGAAGTGCATATCATGCGCAAAATAAAGAGAGTTTATGAACACGGGTTCCCTGATACTGTTATGCTGATCCTAACTGAATAAATATAAATATGAAAAATATCTAGAATACTAAATAATATTAGAAAATGTCAAAATTCCATCCATTACCTAAACCCGCTTATTCCTTTGCAGGGTTAGGGGGGTCTGTCGGAGCCTATCACGATGCACTGCAGGCGAAAGGCAGGGGTCCACCCTGGACAGGTCGCCAGGGCCACATATGAAGATGGACAAACATGCACACTCACAGCTATGGGCAATTTAGAATGATCAATTAACCGAGTATGCACATTTTTGGACGCCGGAGGAAGCCGGAGTACCCGGAGGGAACCCATGCAAGCATGGGGAGAACATGCAAACTCCACACAAACGCCCACCGGGCCGAGAATCGAACCAGGAACCTTCTCGCTGTGAGGCAACAGTGCTAACCGCCAAGCCACAGATGTTACTCTTCTCTTTAATAAGGTTTAGTTTATATGATTTTCAGACAATTGGATTCTGATATAAATTGCAATTTAAAGAATGTGACCTCTTTTGTAGAGAAATGTGAGTCAATAATTCCTTTAATTAGAAAAAGATTGCTCAATCAATTTAATGTTCTTCCCATCAAGACCCAGCTTTAGTTTTGGTTTGGCGTATAAGTTGTCGATATTAATTTGATACAGCCATACCAAAAAGCAACTCTATATGAACTTAATTAGGCTTTTGTGTGACCCCTTTGTTGCCTGAAGACCAAACAACTATCATCACAAAATCAGTGGACAGCCAGAAACAACAAATCCTGTTAAAGTTAATGTCCCTCTGGCTTCTTCATAATTTTCTAAAAGTTCTGGGAGCTGTTCTGTGCAATTTCTGCTTTAACAACCACTATTTCACTGTTCTTTAACATATCTATTCTAAATTGTATCATGTTGGTTCAAACTGAGGTAGAAATGAACAAGACATTAAAAAAAAAAACCTCAAAAAAGGGCTCTTATGCAGCCTTCTTTGTGAGAATAGAGCATGTGTTTCTATAATCACTTCACCAGTGAACACATTATTGGCCAACAATTTGCTCATTTGATGTTTTCCATGCTGAGATACGGAGACGCTCTAACCTGCCATGTAAGGACTTTTTATTATTGACATGCAAATGCCTTCTCAGAAATTATGTAGCTCCCAGTCAATGGATGATTGTGTTTTCCTAGCTTTCCGGGGCTCTGCAAATTTATGATGTTATTTGTGATTCTAATAGAGCCACCAGGGCATTGAGGATGTGCTTGCTTTTTGTGCATATTTAATCTTAGACTTTGGATGGAACATCTGTGGGTTTTCTGGATATTTTTCCTGTCTGATAAATTTCTTTGATGTGGCAATTCATAACTTTGGATAATGGTGAATTATGAAAGCTAATTTGGAATTAAGAAAATAATGGGTGCTTTGAGATATGATCATTAATGCTTAATGAAGAATTTTCCAAATAGAGACGTGATGGTGAGCTAATAATATGAGAGCAATTTATTTTAACAGGCTTCAAATGATTTTCAAATAATGATATCAGGTATTTATCTATGTATAATTGTGTAAAATGGAAACAAAAAAGCTATTTTTTATTTTAGCTGCTGATGTCTTTCTTCCTTGTCCTAAATGACAAAAAGGTACCATCCAACTAGTCCAAAATCCAGGCTATGGGATGGTAGGGGTCTGTAACGGTGCCTTTGGCAATGATCATTTACATTTCTGTAATTGCAGCATTAATGCAAAAAAAAAAAAAAAAAAAAAAAAAAAAAAAAGAGCACACTGAAATTTTTTAGAGCTGATGTGGAAAAAAATCTAACTAGTAAAGACTGAAAATAAGGACTTTGGATCACATTTAATCAGATATTCTCATCTGGGGCATAGGAAGGGAAGTAATACAGCCGATCACACAGCCAGGAGCAGAATTACAGGAAAAAAAAACCTTGTGACAAACTGACTAATGTGTTTAAAGTTGGAGAACAAAAGATGCAGCAATATCTGAACATACCATACAGATGTTGGGAAACTCTCACATCCTCACTGGCCGGAGCCTGCAACTGATTATGCCCAGTTCTCCATCAGGTCATGAAGCCTCATAAGTGATTAAGAAAGAACATTAACCACATATTATCTAATGTTCCAATTCTTTTACTCATGAGAGCAACAAATGAAGGCTTCATTTTTCAACAGGACCATGCAAAACCCCATTCTGCACATACCAGAAAGGCGTGGCCAAAAGAAGAGCAGAAGAGCACTGGACACATCTGTCTGTAGTCCTGAGTTGTCCCCAAAAGAGGACGGCCTTTGTTCATGAACCGTGAGCAGAAATAGTTTCTCCATATGCTGTTTGTGGAGCAAAATCCTGACCATTTCAGCATTCATAACAATATCAGTATATCTGAACAAAACCCACTCCTGTCTCTGACCACATGTAGTTTGAGTTAAGACATAAATATTGCTTGACGTTATTAGACTTTAAAACATTAACGTGTTCTGCAGTCTGTCATTTTCACAGTATGCAGATACCTTAGAAACACGTGTTTTAACCATAAGAATACATTAAGAATAGAACATGTTTATATTAACTGCTGGGAATTTCATATATTAATGTTTGAAATTAAGTTTCTTGTTATGAAATAAGTAGCTCGGTTGATTAAAACACTTCGGATGCAGTCTGGATTGAGGAGCAGAAAGTGAACGAGTTACCTATGTACCAAAGAAAGTGCACTATGTGAATGAATGATGGTTGTTAAAAATTACCTTTGTGTACATTGTTTTTTCAAAATGTGTGTGAAAACAATACATTTCTTGGCTGCCACAATGCACAGTGATATAATACATAACATAATAAGCCGAAGCTTGCCTTCAAAGTTTGCCGTTCACTTCTGCTGAGGTATGCTCCGGCCTCGGTCAGGTATGATGCCTGATCAAGAGGTGCTTCATCTCCAATTATAGAAATGTGCTGTTGTCTACAGCAGAGTTTTACTGATTCTTTAATACAAGTTTATATCAAACCATCTGGCGCTTGTTGGACAGAAGATATGGCATTACCTGCATTAGTTGCCTCAGTCCTGGCTGTTCTTTGCCGGTACCTGTCAACCTACTAGGAGCAAATTAGAAGGTGGTTATTTATCTGCTTGTAGCTTGTTACCATTGTGCTTTGGCAACGCTTTCCAATGGTCGACCACACGGTGAAACACAGGTATACATAGGTAAAACGTATTATAATATAATAGGCTTCGTCTCTCAAAACTGCTCGATGGTGGTTGACCAATGCTGCTCTGACTTCAAATGCACAAAGAACTGGTGGGAGTGGTTACTTTTACAAACGCTGCCAAGACGTTATCTCGCTGGGTCTGTTGTGTTTTGGGAGGCAGAGTCTTCAGGTGTACGTTGTTATGTTGTGTCAAGGTGCTATGTTACTGCAAGTACTCGCAAATTGTTTTCACTGTAAACCATTTTTAATTCAGACCATGTTATATGTGATCTAATATTTGCTCGCTGTAAAAAAGCCTGTAAGGATAAGTTGCGATTTATGTTCTATTGCTCCTATTTTCCTGTCTTGTCAGGGAGCCAAATTGTATGTTATTAAGCTTTCTTTTCATTTTCTTTTGTCAGTTTAGATCGTTAGTAAATGTATTCCTTTGTGAGGTTTTTTTGTTTGTTGTATTTAGCCGTGGTTCTTCCTGAAGTCTATTGATGTCCCCTTTAAAGTGAAAATAAGAGTTAAAAGTAAGCGAACAAGCTTGTGCTCTTCATCCAGGATTGCTGTATTTCCGTAAACCAATCTGAGGAAATTACCAAACTGTCAAATGTTGTTTCATTGTATCAGCAAAAAATAGGACCCTACTTGTTTCCCTTTTATCATCATTTTATTGTGAAACGGACGTAACTTTAGAAGAAGTCCGCTTGAGTTGACTAATCTGAAAAGCTGAAGATAATGTGCAGCTTTGGTATTTCTTATTTATTTTAACATGAAAATCTGAAATCCTTCTTTCTTTTTACAAGGAAAGAGGATTTTAGACTTTGTCCCTATTTCTTCTTGTAGTGGCTGGTTTTAGCAGGAATAAGGATTATAGCAAGTTAAACCTGTGTCCAAGTTCACCCACAAGTCCGTCTTCAGCTTCAGGGGCTCTGACGCCCTCAGCTCAAAGAAACTCTGTCTTTCCGCATGTTTTCGACTCGTATTGCAAGCGTTTCAGCATCTACAGTGATGCCCTTCCATTCCGGTCATCTAGTATTTAGCGCTTTATTTTCCAAGTGGTTGGAAACAATGCCTAATGGCCTGCACCTAAGCCGCAGCCCATAGCACGCCATGCTCTTCACATAATGGATGAACACTTACCAGAGTCGTCCAGCCTCCCACCCATCCGTGCTCTGCTCAGTCTCTCTCTGTGTCACAAACTCAAGCCTGTAATGATGCTTCACTTCAGGATGAGCATGCTGCCATTTTTCATAATTACAGCCGGATGCGGTTTTCATACAGCCTCCTGGTTGACATTTCTAAGCACAGACGCACACACAGATAGAGTCATTTGGGGCTATACGAGGACAGAGAAACTGAACACTAATAATAGCTCGTATGAAACATGGTAGCAGCAAACATTCATATTTGAGAAGGCTACGTTGTTTTTGCATTTCACCTGGAAAATATTAAATCACTTGTAAAAATTGTTGATCTTAAAAAAAAAAAAAAAAAGATTTATTTAACCTTTGACCATGGCGTTCCTTGAGATATAGTCTCTTTTCCAACGGAGACCGGGCCAAGAGGCACACCGGTTCAGTAGGCAAAACAGAGTCAAATGTATATACAATATAAAATCATTTAGGTGCATCTGTACAAATAGCAAAACTGAAGAAAAAAAAAAAACGTACAAGAGCAAAGCTTACAATTAAAACACAATTTTATCAAGAATTAAGTGGATTTCAGGGAGCAGCCAGCGTGGCGAGTAAGAGTTTGATCCGCTCCTGGCTGGAGACGGGAGGCGACAGGTATGGGGATAGTTTACCCAAAATGGCCTTGTGAATATATGAAAACTGGTGCATTTGCCTCCTTCGCCTTAGTGAAGGCCACAAGACCAGAGCATAAAGCTCACAGTGGCGGGTGCTGAAGGCAGAGTTTGTGTTAAAACAAAAAGCATTGTGAAATAGTTCGTCCGTGCAGTGGAGAGCTGAAGAAGCTGCGTTCATGTAGATGACGTCTCCATAATCTAACACACTCAGGAAAGTTGTTTGTACACATTGTTTGACTTTTGCAGATAGATGACAGAAATTCACTTCTCCAAAGTTTTCAACATAGCCAATAGTTTTAGTTTATTTAGAACTAGTTTTAGTTTGCAGACAAAATAAGTGAGCAGGCAGGCAGGCAGGCAGGCAGGTAAGCAGGCAGGTAAGCAGGCAGGCAGGCAGGTAAGCAGGCAGGCAGGGAGGTAAGCAGGCAGGCAGGTAAGCAGGCAGGTAAGCAGGCAGGCAGGTAAGCAGGCAGGCAGGGAGGTAAGCAGGCAGGCAGGCAGGTAAGCAGGCAGGCAGGCAGGCAGGCAGGCAGGCAGGCAGGCAGGCAGGCAGGCAGGCAGGTAAGCAGGCAGGTAAGCAGGCAGGCAGGGAGGTAAGCAGGCAGGCAGGTAAGCAGGTAAGCAGGCAGGCAGGTAAGCAGGCAGGCAGGGAGGTAAGCAGGCAGGCAGGCAGGTAAGCAGGCAGGCAGGCAGGTAAGCAGGCAGGCAGGCAGGCAGGCAGGCAGGCAGGCAGGCAGGCAGGCAGGCAGGCAGGCAGATAAGAAAAAGTACCCTGTATGGTACAGGAATGATCCTTTATATATAGTTGTAAATGTACAATGCTCAGCTTTTCATGTTATTATTATATAGTTGTTGTTTTTTTATTTGTACTATGCAATTTAATTATGAGACAAGGAATTAGTTAATTTAAAAATATTTACTTTTTATTTTTATTCATGTCACTTTTCAAGTGTTTTTTTTAAATAAGCATTTTAAATGTTTAATTGTTGATCTAGTTTGGTATTTTTTGTTTTCATTCATGAATATTTTTATGTTTTGTTGTTGTTACCTATTTACTATGCATTTGTGAGCTCTCCTTGTACCTTTGCTCGTATATCTGGACATTGCAGTCCAAAACAAACTTGTTAGGCTGACTGGTGATTCTGAAACGGTCTGCAGGACTGAGCATGAATGCTCATGGTTGTTTGTCTTGTTCATCTCTCTGTCACCGCTGTGATGGACTGACATCCTGTCCTTCACCTCTCACTATATGACCAGCGTTAGTATTACGTTAGTGTAAGTTAATGATAAGTATTGCAAAATGTGTTTCTTACTGTTTGCTCATCCTGGGCCGTATATTAATGACTTTCAGCTGGAAGGTTGTATATCACTTGAGATCATTGCTTGTTTTGTGCTTGCTAAAGACAGTTTGCATCCCTGTTTGGCTGTAACAATTCAGATACGTTACTGGGCTGGAGGATTGTTTCCAAGAATACCAACTAGTAAAGGCAGAGTGCAATAACTACCAAACAGTGACAATAGGTTTAGTTTTTTCTAGTTTTGGCTAAGTTTTAACTTGATTAACTTTACTGGATCCAGCTGCTTTAGGTAGTTAACAGTACAACTTCACTAGATCCTGCTAACCACAGTTAACCTTAACTTGTTTAGAGAACCATTTACAGTTCTGGGACCAGGTATCTTTTTCACAGTTCTAACTGTTACTACAGCGATCCAAAACAGCACGAGACATCCAAGTCAAGAAACACCTGCATGCTCATAAATTGTAATTACAGTGTTAGAGTGAATATTCTTTAGTTAGCAGGTCAGCTGACATCCAGGGTCTAGTTTGCTATCAGCTGACTAGGGAGGAAATTAACCCTAATTGAGTGATAAAGATGTAATTTACCTCGGCAGATGTTCTCGTATTGGCATCTTTGTTAATGTTCTTAGGATATTTGTGTTTTAATGTTAATTTAGCAGTCATCTTCTCACAAGATTGTTGTTTGGACATTCTTGTTTCAATGAAACAGGATAGAACTGAACAAGGACGCGTCACAAGACAGAACAGCTGCTGTAAAGCCCATTTTGAGTTATAACTCATTTTTCACCAGTTCTTCACTTTGTCTTTCTAGGGCAGCATTGGCATCTACAGCTGACCATTTATGTCAACAGGACTACATGGAACAAACCAAATTTGTCTGTAGCAAGTAATATGAATTCAACTTGGCTATGAAGAATCCAAATGAGATGTTTCTCTGTCCACTCCCTGCTGCCTATGTGTGATAAAGAAAAGCTGAATAAAAGGTAATTGTATGACCCGTAGTGTAGGAGGAAGCTATATTGCTCTTGAGGGAACAAATTTAGAAACCCAAAGCATACCTCTAGGCTCTCCAACTTTGGACAAGAAAGGAGAGTAAAATATCAGATGAACTGGCCAGCACAGTCACCTGACCTGCACCCAGCTTAAGCTGTTTGGGATGAATTGTTTGAAAGAGAAATTTACAAGAGTGCACCACTCACTTTTCCAACGGCTTGTTCTGTCATACTTACATGATAAAAAAATAAGAAAAACAAATTATTTGTAGCACGATACATGCCTCAGAAGTGGATACCTTTCTTGATGGATAAAAAAAGACACTGAAATATTTGTTCTGTCAGTTCAGACTCCAACTTTGGTCTTTATGGCGTTGTTTACTTTCTGTGATGTTTTGCACAGGAAATTCAGGCACTTTATAACACTGGAGGGTAGTTGCACATAAAATTGTGATTAAGTCATATATGCTACTATGTTGTGTTGACTTGAAACAAATGATTGAATTATTGCTTTTGAAATAAATGACTAATTAAATAAACTGAAGAGAACTATATATTAAGCATAGGCAGTTTTAGATAAAAATGCAGACAATTATGCATATAAAGAAGATTTAAGTTCACGTTGAAAAACAAAGTGTGACAAAGCTGTTGCAGAAAAAAGAAACAGCCCTCCACTCTTTTCAGCCTCTGTTTTTTAAGGCTTTTGTCCCATATTTCAGCACTCAGGTTCTTTTCAGCCAGCGTGACATGTTCTACCGCCTTGTTTTGAGGTTGAAATACAAAGTGATGGAGTGACAACACACTGTCAATCAGAATGTGTTTCATGACCACTTGGAATTCTTGACTGATGATGGAGTGTGAAAACATCTAAAGGTCTGAAGCCAAGGCTTCATTAAGAGACTGCAACAACGAACCTGACTTGACTGTGAATAGACCACAACACTCACTCTCAACTCAGGACTTTTTCTGGAGACTGGTCTCAATAAAATTGAGCTTTGCAGCAAAGCCTCTTTCCCAGTCCCTGTTCTCTTAAAATCAATGCCGGACTTGTGAAAGCGGACAGCCTATTTGTCAAGTCTTTCAATTAATAGTGTATAATGCCACTGCTTTCCCAGCCAGGAACTTGGTTTTTGAATGTATAAATGCATGCTAAATGCTCTTATTTACCTCAGTGTTCTCAAACATAATCACCAAGCTTGGCTCCGTGCTCTGTGCCCTGCATGAAATTAGCTTGCTGTTGATTCCTCAAACATCTCCTCACAGTTCTCAGCATCACATGTCCCTAATTGGCTAAAATACAGTTTCAAGCAATGCTTAAAACTAAAAGCTGTTCTTAACGCTATAAATCCAGAGGCAGACTGCACAGAAATGTGCAGTGGCATGTCTGCGCCTTTTGGTTTTTGATCATATTTTAGCCACATCTCACACTGTGACTTGATGAGCAGGAGTACTGCTGTCCTGATGTGACATTTGGTGACATTTAATACAAGAATGTAAATGGCTGAGTCTTAATTTGAAAGGTCATGCCAAAAGTTTCCCCGCAAGATTTGCCGTATGTCAACATTTCTGTGTTTGTGCACAGAATGTACACTTTGGTGGGTCCCTCCTGCCCCTTCGCATTGATTTTTGCCCTTTGACTCAGTATGGATGTCTGTAGTGGTCAAAACTGATGCTTTCCCTCTAGCAAACCATTTTACTGAAAGGAACTGATATATTTCTGTATATACTTAAGAAAGGTCATGAAAAAGACACTCTAATCTTGTACTTTTTGCCTGTACTTGACTATAACTAAGTACTTTCACTCCTACTCCTTTCTGCTATGTACTTTCCTGAAAGGTTTTGCTATATGATACGCCTGTAGAAATATTCTGCTGCTTCGTAGGTGGGTGTCCGTTGCTTGTCTCCATGACCAGGAACGATGCCGTAACCAGAACTCGTAGCTGATTCAAATTCCTGCCTTGGCTTAGGTATTTCTTACCTTAGTTACTTCAAACGTTGGGTGGATGTGGGGTGTTGACTTAGTGGTGATTGGATATGCTGTGGGCAGGAGATGATGCTGTTGAGCCATCTTGATGTCCCCTTCAAGTTTAAGTCGAGTCCTGTCATTCACCACCACCATTAGAGTGCGTGCAAATAGCAACCAGAACTACAGCAGTCATCTCAGCACCTTCGATGCTGATTTCATTTGTCCAGTAATCTTTCTTCTTTAATGTATTAGTGGTTGGCAAACAGTAAAAGTGGCGCACTATTGTCACCAACTTGTGTGTAGTGGTAGTTTACTAAGTCAGTGGCTCCGGCAGGGTCCATCACTGTAAATTGAGGCAGACCTGTTACACTTCCAGCCTCCTAGATTTTATCCCAGAAACCTGCATAATGGCAGCTGTTGGCTATTTAATAAATGACTTTTTTTTTTTTTTTTTTTGGCAGTAGTGGCGTTTATTCAAAGTAGGCGGACAGGAAATGGGTATAGAAAGAGGGGGGAAGACACGCAGGAAAGAGCAAAAGGCCGGGACTCGAACCTGCGCTGCCTGCACGAGGGCAATAGCCTCTGTAAATGGCGCCCACTCAACCCACTGTGACCTATCTAGGGCACCACAAGTTTGAATTCTGACAGAAAACGTCTACAGAAACGCTGAACTGGTGTTCAGTCTTTCATCTCATGTTCCTCATGCTGTATCTCAGGAGGTAGAGGTCTTCCATCCCCAATTCCCCCATCTGACATGTCAACGTGTCCTTGACAACATGGCCCCTAATCTGTTTGTAACTTGTCATTTGCTTTGAATGAAAGTGTCAGATAAACAAATATAATGTATCAAGCATTTAACCTCCCTTTAGTTTTTTTTCTCCTGCACATACTCCAGCTGCAACTTTTGCAGCATCACCATTTGGAGTTTGGCCCACAGTGGGAGTAATTGGGCAGGGAGTGTGAGAGGACACTTGTGAAGTGATGGCTGGTAAAAGAAGAGCCGCATTCATCCACGCTTTCTGTGGAAGCTCTTGTCTGTGGACAGAATCGACGTGTACTGCCGGCCCCTCTGAGGCCACCGCGAGTCTACATAAGCAGAACTAATTGCTGTTCATTTTAAAAGTTAATTTGCTGCTGCTCCTCTGATAGTGCTTTTTTTGCCCTTTACCTTTGCATTCTCTCTTTCATTTCTCTTGTTCTTTACCGTGTCGGTTCATCGACGGAGTCTCTGTTATTCATCACACCGCACACTATTCAGATCTCTTATTTGGTGTGATTCCGTCGCGCTTTTCAGGGCACATAACACTCAGTTGTTGGCTGACATCAGTTAAGTTCAATAAATACTGGAGTTACTTCAATGCATCCATGCACTTGGCTGAGGGGGAAGAATCTAAGCAGAGATTCCCAAACCTCCCTCTCACCAGTTCCCAAACTTAGCTGTGGACATTAATCTTCCATGTTTATTCTTGGGCTACAGCATGCATAGTAAGGCATCCTGATATGTCACATGCACTTATGAGAAAATCTTGTTTTCTGTATTGACACAAGAAAACAGCCCTCTCATATCATTTGGTCACACAACAGCTCCATAGGAACACCTCTAAGAGTCTGCACACCTGACATACTGTTTAATGCCTTGCAGGAGCCTGCACACCAGCTTGATAGATATATGTGCACACTCAGATTTCCCCTCATTGGGAATCCAGGAGCGAAGCCTTCAAGCACGCAGCTTTGAGCTGATGCGAGAAGACAGGCTTTTCTAGGATAACTGAGGGGGCGTCGGCCGCCTCAGCCTGTAGGGAATCGACCGCAGGAGCTCCCAGCCTGGTGGGTGGGTGGGGGGGATACACTGCAGCGCTCTTGTCCTGCTGGGCAGCTGACAGATTGTAGCATGACGAGACAGAAGTGGTTGTCACAGATAAATATAGCAGTGATAGAACAAATACGATTCAGCCTCAATAAGTATTTGTTATTTACCTGAAATGGCAATTGATTGCAAATTTCTGATATTTCTATTAATTTTTTTTTTTTTTTTTTTTTCAGCCACCCAATTCTTGCAGAACAGATTTGCTACAGTGGTAAAGTCGATTAAAAAAGCTTCCTCTGCAGAATGGCAGCCTACAGCTGGATGCAGGGAGGGAGAGCAGGGTTTAAAGCTACATGAGCCCCGGCACCAAGAGAGTTCACGAAGAAGTAAAGTTGTCGACAAAAAAAAATACTCTGGACACCATGGTAAAGTATCTTTTACTTGGATGTAAATAACCATTTAATGTACACCAAATGAAACCAGTCAAAGTGGTGCTGATAAAATTGTACTTCTTTTTCAATTATGTAGTCTAGTGAACGCTGTCTCCTGCGTTGTGTCATTTTGCAAAAACTGCAGGACCTGTTACCTGCTGAGCGAGAAAACAGACATCAGCAGGAGATATTTTCATGAGAATTCATTTGAAGTGAGGCATATTGTGGCCTCATCTTAAAAAGTTCATCAGGTATTAATGACACGTGTATGACATGTTATGAACACAGCACAAAAACACTCTTTTGCACGATTTCTTTAAAACTCTGTTCATAATTCTCAGATTCAGGGAGTGCACTGAGCCACTCTTTTTCAAAAGAGCATTACTGCTTTGTTCTACCACTTCAAAACATAATGCACTTGTATTAGAGGCAAGGCATTACGATCTGAAGTTAGGTGGATACCTCTCCTCTGAGTCTGTTATGTGACAACACCCTGCAATTCTGAGCAGTTCACTAAATGTCACATTTTCAAAGTTAGGCAAATCAAAGAGTTGTGCTGTGTCATATTTTTCTTGAGTAGGCAGACACTTCCCACAGCTTTATAGATGTTCTCAAACACAGAAAAAGTTAGTTTTTCATAATCTGCTCTCTTTGAAGAGCTGGCAACAGAGGTATCTTTTAAAAGAGAAGTTCCGTATAAGTCTAAGATGAGATAAAGTGTGATGTATGTGAATTACAGTGTTTATTTACTAAAACTTTTACTTCTACTCAAACAATTGCAAAAGGTACATCCATATTTACTTTTCTCTCACAATGTTCACAACAGCTCATGCAGTTCCAATATCTAATTTGTTTAAAAGTCTAGACAAACGTTGGCTGAGAGCAAACCCGAATACGAACTTCAAAACTTATATAGGTCCAGATGATTGATGAACTTGGGTCACTTAAGAGTCCGGGGATTTGGATAACATTAGTTTGTTCCTATGAAAGCTGTGTGCTGCATGTTTTAGATGCTTCAGCGCACCCTGATAGACATGACCGTGTCATCACCGGGCTTGTGCAGACCTCCACCATGATTAGGGTGTTTCATCACAGTATTACAAAATATTCCTCGTTCAAATCAGAAAAAAAAAAAAAAAACACTTCCTGCAAGAGGACAGTGTCTTCAGTGACATTTTTGACCTGGTTGACAAAATAGAATTTTGTGGTTTGTTGTTTGGAAAATTCTTGCTTAATATCAGATTGTTTCCATAAGTGTTTTATAGTTTTTTAAAATGGGGGAAAAAAAGCCCAGTATTTATAATATGGGAGCTTCCCTGCAAGTTCCCTTCAAATAGAATCAGACAATATTTAGTAATTAATAAAGACAATTTCACTTTTAAAAGCAAAGCTGCAGCAGCGAGTATAAAGTCAGAGCAAATAGAGGACAGACTACTGTTAAACCATTGCAAACAGAGCAGACGGCTATACTCTGCATTGCACTGAACAGAGTTTGTGTGCCCGGCAGTGAAACCTGAGTTATCTGACTGCATGAGCTGACAGATTTTCTCCTTTTTTTACTCTCCATTGTTCTCACAAGAATAAAAAAACAACTAATATGATATAATTATAAGTCATAACATGATGAAACAGAACCTGCATCAATTCAAAACACAGTGTGCTACATTTCCTAAAAGGACATCATCCCGTCAGAGACACAATAATGTGAAACACCTCCGTACAATGAGGGACTTATGTGAACAATAGCTGGGACTGCAGCAGCTGAAGAAGCAGAAGAGTGTGCAGATTTCCATAAGTTTCACCTTAAGGACACGGAATTCATTACAGGTGTTTACCTTGTCACAGCACGTCAATGTTTCCTTCAAGGAAAATAAACACAAAGCAGAAGATGTGCTGAAGTGCCTTCTCAGCTTTTGAAATGCGTATTTGAAGTGTTAATCCACTGCATTGAATTAAATCTTATATGTCTTGGGTACTATTGTATAATTCCCAAAATTGTTGATATCAGCCAACTGCAGCGGTGAACAATTTCCCTCAACAAAAGGGTGATATCCCCATTCATGCCTTGCTGACTGAAAGGGACATTAACACCTGGCGTGGGGGTTGATTGTAAAATTTTAAGAGCCATAACCGCAGATGAATATTAAAATGTCTGCTGGGAACCCACAGTAATCACCGCTTTGTTATTGCAGTGGAGAAGAGAAAAGCAGAAAAGAATAAGATTTAGGGTTTCACTAAGGCAAAGCTTCACCGGTCCTTTTCTTTATTAGTCATTAACAGCTTTGCTCTTTATTATTATCATGGCTGTTTCAGATTACGCACATTTTTCATGTGTTACGTTCTCTGACTTACAAGAAATGAATGTGTTTTAGAACAAAAACAACAAAACAACAACAACAAAAAAACAAAAGAAAAACCCACGTCTCTTGGGAGTACCGTATTTGATGCTTTAGATGGTTTTTGTACATGTGTGGGTACCTAGCTGTTTACTCAGTTACTCTCTAAGTAACACGGCTATAAAGAAGAATAAAAGGTTTATGGCTTAAAACCACATTATCAGTGGTTTAAAATAAGGTTGTGGTGTTCAGTAAATGACAGTAAGTCAGTGTAACGTCCTCTGAAGGGTTTGAAACATGATAGTTAACAGTTTCCTCACACAAGTCTCTAGTTAAGGTCTGGAGAGAGACGGTTAATCTCATGTGGGCCAGAGTCCACAGTGGTTTCGGCTTAATTAATGGTGTGCCATCTGTCTATCTCCGGGGGAGGGAGGCCACCAGCCGCTCAGACTTTGATCTCGCCTGTCACCTGTCGGCTTGTCGATGGATAGGTGTCTGTGAGAGTGTAAGGGTGAGTGTCTGTACACGTGTACTAGAGCCAGTCGTCAGTCGTCACCTCCTCATCAGAGAGTTTCATCAAATAAAAGATCATCATCAGCATAAACTTTACTTCAGTAACGAAATAATGGCTCTTTCTGTTTCACTGCTCATTCTGCTTCCAAAATGTCATTACGTTTATCCCCCCATTTAAGAAAAAAAAATCACTTTATTTAGTTCAAAGACAACTGATTTCATGACTTCATGCATAGAAGAGGCTGTTCGCCGAGACAGTTACAGATTGTGATCTTATTCTGCAGTTTTTCTTGCTTCTACGTAAGATTTCACAGTCATCCACCCTGTGGACCTTTAATCAAAAGCAGAACAAAGCCAAGTGAAGAATGACACACATGGATGTAATGTTAGATGTTTTCAAAGGCAACATCATTTAAAAATGAACTCTTAAATGTCCTAATGCACCTTTTTAATGCACTTTTATACATATATATGTGCGTGTGTGTGTGTGTGTGTGTGTGTGTGTGTGTGTGTGTGTGTGTGTAGATATGAAAGAGCTCTTAAAATGATTTTTCACTTATTCTTTACTTTCTGCTTGACTTTTCTGTGATCTTTGCCACCTTTTATTGCCTTCATGCTTTTAAATACTAAGTCAATAAAAAGCATCATTAGTCTCATCACCAGTCTCCGTCCTCTCTGCAGCTGAGGCCCACAACCGTCTGCTGTCCCTAATGGAGCTGACGTGTCCCCTTTAAAAGTCAAGGTGAACCGTTGAGAGTCTTGCAGCGATATTACATAGCCTGCATCTTGAAACTGCCTCTGACAGCAGTAGTAAAACACACGCAGCTCATGCTTCAATGCTGCCTCCCCTGAGAAAGTTTGAGGTAGGACAAAAAAACAAAAAAAATAATCATTATGGAACAGATGAAAAAGAAAAGAGAGTCAGTTATTGAGGACAACAGACTGGCCTGTGTTCCCATTTTCAAATGTATTTTGCCCACTGGCTTTATCTTAATTGCAGAAGTGAGACGTCAACTTGTAGATTGTGGCATAAATAGAATAATTTCCAACAACATTGCAATGCACCTGTGATTCAGCCACCGTGGACAGTGAAGTAGAGTCCAAAACTCTGAAATAAAATGAGTCAATTAGCCTGATTATGAATTCAATTGTGTTCATATCCAGCAGATATGGTATTTGCATTTATGAAACTTATTCACAGTCAGTATAACTATTATTGCATTGTAATTGATTTGGTTTTATGTCACGTGCAAAGCCCAGGATTTAATTACACCAGTTTTATTATATGCCCAAAGAGTCTTGGTAGAAACACGGTGGGATTTAAGCAAATGTTCATGTAAATCTGATGAAAATTACATCAAATTTGTGAATGCCTGGGGGTGGGGGATCTTTCTAAAGAATCAACAGTAGAGATAGATGACAGGGAGTGAGTTCAGAGAGCGATGAAGGAGATGATGCAAAAGAGCTCTTTACTTTAAGGCTTTCAAATCTTTGGCCTAAAGGAAAGTTACCTTCACATTCTTAGCATATGAAGTTAAGGACATACAAATTTTCGAAGTGACTCTCTCCATTACTGCAGCTGTCAGACTTCTTAAAAATATCAGTGGTTTTCTTCTACATTATTAAATGTACCCAGCGGAGTCTTTGGCTGCAGTGTTCAGGATTAATATTTCAGTGACTAAGTCCCAGTTTAGCTTGTTTCATGTGTGCAGGATGTCTATAAATACAGTAAACTTGTTGATTTTATGAGTCCCCTTGCTGCTAATATTTCCACATAAATCAAGGGCAACTAAACAAAATGTAAGGAGAAAGATTAAATTCAACCACATTTTGGCACAAAGGAAAACTCCACAGAGCTTTTAGGAAAAGACGTACGTTTACCAATTATTTTCTTGTGTTTGAAATGTATTAATAGTAGTAACATTCTAGTAACTTGAAAAAAGCTGGACTGGAAATCATTGCATTTAAATCCAGGTTAGTAAAAAAACAGTACAATTTAAGAATTAAAAAATGTAGCGCAGTAACCACATCTGCTTTTTAAAAAAGAATCTCATTAAAAAAACAGGCTTTCATCAGACAACCATGATGAAATTAATGTAATGTTTTAGTTTCAATGAAATCTTATTTTCCTTTTTCATAGATAATGGAACTATATAAAGAACAAAGACAGACTTCTGGAAGCAATGATCCTCGGAGAAAATTCATTTCCTTTCCTTCGAGATAAATTCTGAATCTGTGTCAGTAATTAACAAAAACAAATTGCATTAGGACGACATCGTGATCCAGAGCCGTGTTGATTTCCGTCTTGATGGATGTAGAAACAGTTTTGGGTTTGTGATGCTGCGAAAGATGAGGCTGCTGTCACCTTTATCGGGGCGCTTTGATGTCGCTGACGGCACAGTGCAACAACTTTTTATTGTACTGCAGAGAGTACCAGTTTGAACTAACTGGTGACAGGTTGTTATCTAGTTTGATAATGGGCGAATCTGTGGTTTGTCATTATAACTCTGCAGCACCCTGTAAGACTGAATGTTAATGCACATATTACACATTCGTTCATGCTTTTGGGTGGTTGAAATCGCCTGCGCCTTTAACCTAAGATGAGTCAAACAAATTGATGCTGTATATTAGATTTCACTAGATGGATAGAATGTAATCATGTACATTTCTCATGAACACATTAGGACCCCTGGTGACACAGGTGTCACACTGCTTTTAAAAGTCCTGGAAAGTTCCTTACACGCAAAGTCCACTTCGTCTGTGTTATGCACCCCACATTTTTTCTTTAAGTATAAATAGGTCTGGGTTCATATAGTTTAATATAATGATTCTGTTTGTTTTGACTGTTTTGATGTTGTTTTTTCTTTTTTGGATGTAGGAAACCTTTTGTCAGGTGATGTGCATTGATGCTCTTCCATTTTAAAACATAAAACCTTTGTTACAGCTATGCCTGACAATGACACAACTCTGACAGCTCCAACCCTCACAAACCGCAATATTCAGGTTCCCCCTTTGACTTTGTAACTGTTGCAGTCATAAGACATAACATATATAATCACGTAGAGTCCCAGATTTTCCTCATGATTTGCAGTTTATTGTGTGACCATTACTAAAGGATAAATCACAAATCACATCTGGACATGACGTTAACAGCTGTTAATGTCTGAAATAAACCATCAACACAGCACCCCCCATCATGAACTTCCCCAATCTTGTCCAACCCTCCGCCACCGTATGTACACAAGCACAAACCTTTTCCCCGTTGGTGATTGGCTGGAACAATGTTTGTTATGGTTCGGGACACAGGCTGGCCATATATGAAGGCCTCTGTTTGCTTTTTATTTGTTTGTTTTTCAGTGTACCTACATGATTTGCACCTAGTGTATTTTGAAGAGATATTTACTGAATGTTACAACAAAAAAAGTATTGTATGTATGTATTCATGTACTGTGTTGAGAACTTGAGGGTCCTTCAAAAATGTGAGACGAGACAACTCCTTCAGCGACAGGCTGTGCTTGCTGTTTCAGGGATTGTACTTCCTAAAAAAAAATTAGGAAGCTGGCACATTTTGTATTTTGTCTGTATTTATGACATTTTACAGGAAGTATAACAAAAAAAAATGAATTGGGAAAGATTTGGTCTCCTGACCAAATTCACTTTTCCTTCCATAGATTTTCTAGTTTGAAGCTCAGTAACATGTTGGATTTACAGAGAACAATGTATTTGCATAATAATAATAACAACAATATGAATTCAGAGCAATACAGTGTGCCTAACAAATATAAATGCTTTGCCACAAGTAAGGCCCAGTTGAACATTGACATGAAAATAAAGACAATTTCTGCCTTTCAGCTCGTGACTGAGGTTCTCCAGGTGCTGATGACCTTGCCTTCATGGCCTCACATTTCAATGAAGGTCAGTTTAAACTCAGATTACTCATAGATTAATATTGTATATTCTCCTAAGAGAAGATCCGGATTCCTTCTCTCTTATGAGTTTCTGTCATCTTTTGAATCAAACATCTTCTCTTCTGACACTATTGTCCCCTCTAACAAATAACTATGATTGTGTCATGACTGCAAATCACAACGGTGTTTGTTAGACAGTCGTTGATGAAAATGTAAGGGTATTAGCCGCAAAAAGAGTGACAAATGACAGGACTGAAGAAATTGTCTGGCTGCAGATTAAATGCATTCCTGCAATGTCCAAGGGAACTGCAGCAAATTATAGACGCACATGATTTACAGACAGCCTCTAAAATGCTAACGCTGTTCATCTGTCTGTATTTTATGCATGAGCTCAAGGATGCTATATTGTGTGTTTCTGAGCTCTTCCTCCTCCTCTCTGTGACCCGCTGATGGCCTGAGCACAATAGCTGGATCCAGCGCACTGATAGGAGGATAACTAATAGCTCCACTACGGCCGCCAGCCTATACAATCATCCTTGCTATTGCCTCCACTGATTTATTGAGAGGCAGCGGCCTTTGGTTCCAGGGAGCACGATGCCTGGCCCGGCTCCCAAACCGGGGATTGTTTTCCATTTCGGCGCCACATATTACCATGGGAAGACAGTGCAGCCCTGAGCAGACCTGTCACTGTTACATATGCTGCTGCACGTGCTTTTAATAAAGTGATGCCAATAAATCATGCATCACCTTTGCATTGTTGTGCACAGCTAGTATGTATATTTATACGATGGAGATCATGCCTTAAATTTAATTTTTTTCTCCTGATTATTTTCAGGGATTATATTTTAATGTGTGGCCCTGCCTTTCGCCTGCTATGCGTCGGGATAGGCTCTGACAGACTCCCGTGACCCAGAGAAGGAGTAAGCGGGTCATAGATAACTGATGGATGGATAATTTAATACGTTATTTCTGACTAATAACAGCGGCAAAGGACACTAATCTACCACAATGGCATTACAACAGTCTTGGTGTTGGGTAAATTGCCTTTGATTAATGACTAATGTTTTAATTGAAATATATTTTCCTCATCCCAGCTGATGAAATACAGATAAAGTACTAAATGACAGTAGTGAGCTGGAGAGTTCTTGAGAGGGAACTAAATCATTGTCAGCGTTGCTTTCTATTTTACATTTCTTGTCACTATGTCACAACAAAATGTTTTATGGAGAGCCACATTTTATTCACTAAAGCACAAAAGTTGTTTTCAGTCTACAGTCCTTCATTTGTAGCTTTACTAAGTGTTACTAAGGAGACATGCAGATTAAAAAAAAAGTGGCTTGAAGGGGACCTTGATGGAAATCTTGCAAACGTGACTCTGAGAATAAAAGTCCAACACGGTTAAATTAATGAATACGTGGAAAAACTGAAATTCTCTATGCCAGACTGTGCAGAATGTATTTCAACTGGTGCGATGTCACCTACCAGATAACATTTAAAGCAGTTTTACATAGCGGCTTCAATGTCATTTGAAGGACTATCCGGTTATTTTTAAGCAGTTAAGCAGTCAACTAAATACTGTTAGGTAAAATAAACTCCTAAACTAACCCTTCGCTCCCATCCCGTTGTCTTTCCTGACAACTTACGACGATATGTCACGCATCAACAACGGTGATGCCTGCCGACAGAGCAGCACAGCATCACCTGACTTGAAGCCTGGCAATGACATATGTCGCTTTAGGGTGCACTTACACTAGCCAAGTTGTAGTGAGTCGTGCCCAGGCACAATGACCCTCCCACTGGCCTGTTTTCTGCATCCGGATTACTGCATTCTCGACCGTGCTTCAGCGCGATTGCCTCTTGTACATATGTAATCACATTATATTAAGCTCACGGTTGTTTTCTCCAAGACCAAGCTGTGTGAAAGAATCAGCACAATGCAGTAGAGGCAGAAAATTTGATGGTGGCCTGACTGTTTTGTGGCGTTTTTGAGTTTTCCTCGCACGTTTTGAATTTCTGGATTATGCCGCTGTGGAACAGTTGCATCTACTCATCACAAATACTGTATGTTGGTGACATGTCCTCGTCCTCGTCCCCGTACACGTGCAACCATGCCACACTCAGGCACACCTCTTCCAACCGTGCCAGAAACCAGGAGGTTTGTTTTTAAAAGCCTGGTTGTTATTCACACTGTGCCAGCCAACATTGGACGGTAGCGCACTGTATATTATCTCTGCTAAATCCACCACGTGAGTTTAACATTTTTAAAAGCATGTGAGAAAAATCAGGCTCTGAAAACCACGAGCAGGAGGAGCTTTGCAGCTATGTCAGAGATTATGGAGGTTTCCAGGTAAATGAAAGAACTACAGCAATTACATTCAACCACTGTGCCGCAGCGGAGTGGTGAGTTGTGGGAGAAGATTTGGTGCGTCATAGGAAATATATCCAATCTGAGTCCAAGAAAAAAAAGTTATTGAAAATAATTTAGCACTGTCGAGTGTAGTGACTTGTACAGTAATTAAATACTTTTCCAGGACATTGGATGGCAATAGCTCAGACAGTAGTGACGTTTGTAAGATGTGGTCATGACAATGGGTGGCGGTGTCCAAAGGGATTTTATTATTTAAAAAAACAAACAAAAAAAACGCCTTAACAAAGGTTGAAAAAGAAACCCTAAACACTGAAATAGTGGACATAGCGAGCACACAGAAAGTGGAAACGACTTCAACCCAGGAAAAACTGCAGCCGGTGTGGTCCATACATTGAGACAATATATACATTTTTTATTTTTAGAGGGAAAAAAAGGCATTATTAGAACATCATACATGTCAGTAAAACCTTCATCCTATCAACATTAAAATGTGTCATCACCAAAGCGTTTTACACCTGTAGACATTATGTAGTTAAAGCATTTATTTTCCACAAACGTACAGCTTTGTAGTCTCTGTTCTGGAGCACCAGCATTGCTTTAAGATCATCATTATATCTGTAGCTTTCTCCAGTTAACAAACATGAGTCGCCTTATCTAAATATAGGCATCTTTAGTTGATTAACTTATTAAACGTTTGATTTAAGACATTTTTTGAGAGTGTGGAGTAGTCATTTGAACAACAAATTGAATTAAATTAAATTTTATCTATCTCCATAGGAAGTACTATAGTTTCAATATAAATTATTGAGGGAAAAAAAAGAAAATCAGTTCAAAGTGGTTGGAAATTGGAAGCACAGAGAGGGAGAAAAGTGGTTGAAATCTCAAGAAATCATCATGATTACATTGTGGTGTTCGTAGCCTGGCAACAAGTGAGCCAATGACGTAGCATTCAGAGTCGACTGGTAACACAGATGATGTGTCTTGGTGGAAGGTACAGAGGGACACTTTCATCCAACTCTTCTGGTGCGTCTTTATTGGAAATGATGCAAACGTCCCCCATCCTGACACAGATACCAGAGGAGAGGGAGGTGGCAGCGACCGCAACTGATTAATGTTTTTAGAGGACTCCTGCCTATGTGCTGACACAGACTTTCCCAAAAGCTGCAGGCTTCCAGCGGGTCGTAAGACATGACTGTTTTAACTTTGGCAGTGGCACAGTAGAACGTAGAGAAACAATTCATTCACAAGCCATTCACTTTTTCATGGCAAAGATGATCCTTGAACATCCTTGATGTTAATAATGATCATATTAACAATGAACTCTGTCCTGTGACACAAAATCTCACTTTGAGCCGAGAATGCTGTGCAAACATTAAAAAAAAAATCCCTATGTAATGGTTCAATGCTTCAATGCATTTCTGGAAGGCACATGAAAAATATGCGCTGGTGATAGTTGCATGGCTTCAGAAGGTGTTCAGATGTGTCAGGTTGTAAGGCAGTAACTTCCAACCAGTTTTATTTAGCTATTACTTTGGGAGAGAGAGAGGAGAACTACTTGCAGGTCTCTCCTCATGTCCATATTGTAAATGCACTGGCTTATACCGTCAGCTTACTGTGAAAGAACCAGATATTTTTCTGCAAAGATGCACAAATTTTGAGTAATGATGACTCAACAGGAACAACTTCCTGTGCCTACAGCCCACAGAGAATTTCCAGCTGGTACTCTCGACATGTTATCAATGCGAGAAAATGAAAAATGTAATTTTGTTTTTCTTCCAGAGTCTGGGACATTGGAAATAACTTTCCTCTTTTTGCTCCGTGGGAATTACTGAAACTCTGTATGACCCAACTATAACTGGAATGAGAGACTTCAGTGAAAAAAGAAATGCAGTGGCAGTGAAGCAAACTCCGAGCTCAGGGGTTTGAGGGACAGAGCAGAGCAAGAGCAGGGAGAGATCCAGTCTTCTGGACACCACAGCAGAGGACACACGTCCTCACTGGCAGCTCAGCCTTTGTCAACACATGACCACTACCCTCTCCCTTTGAGGACTTCATATTTCTCCTGTTGTGTAAATCCACGAGTACTTAATAATCACACTGACTCAGGTAAGATACAAGAAAAACATGTTTTCCTGCAGAAAAAAAACGTGAAACCGCACATATAACCCTGAATATTGAACACTCAGCATGTGTTTCCAGGTGAAAACAAAGACTCGGTGTCTGGGTGACAGGCGAGAGAAGCGCAGCCTCACAGGTTCATTACCAGTTGGCAGAGTTGAGCACTTCAGGGCACTGCAGTCGGTGGTAACGCTTTGGGCCTCTTCATCAACATCCTGTCACCTCCATTTTTATACACTCAAGCACAGCACAGTGGCTGACCAGGTCCCTGAGCCCAGGGGAGAACTGTCTTACTGGAGAACAAGTCAGAGTCTGGTACAGAGAAACAATAAAGAAAAAAAAAGAAGAAGAAAAATAAACAACACAAGTTTTCTGCGCTCAAGGAGAAAATGAAATTGTTGTCAGCTGACCTTCATGTGAATTTGACATACTGTTTGTGACAGCAGTCTAGGATACGGCCACGTTTGAAGTGTCTGACTACAAGTACATCATTTTAAATTATGGATTTTGTAACAGTCCTGCCATCATATATCAGCAGACGTGCGTTAGATATACAAACAGCTTCGTGTTGTACCCACTGGCTAGAAGTACAAGGATCTGAAAAACGGAGTTTCTTCTGCTTCAAAGATGAATCTTAATTCAGTGATGTCTTTTTGTGATGTACAGATGCTTGGAGGTTGGCACTGCTGCCTCACTGCAAGACGATCCTGGTTCAAATCCTGGCAGGAGGACTCTCTGTGTGGAGTTTGCATCTTCTCCCTGTTTTTAACCATCATTTTCTTCAGGTACTCCGACTTCCACCCGCAGTCCAGAAACATGCATGTTAGGCTTGACGGGGAGTCTAATTTATTCCGCGGAGGGAGTGGTTTGTGTGGCCCTGTGACCCTGATGAGGACTGAAGTGGGTTTTAAATGATCTTTTTTCATGTTTTTTGCCACCAAATGTCAACATGAATGACGGTATTTTGAAGTCATTAAGACCTGTTAACTATAAGGGATAAATCACCTTCAGTGTTAGGCAATCAGCTCTACAAAAACACTAAAAGACCACTGCAGCATGCGTCAGAGGCTTTACTGAAACTAAAATATTATACCCCCTGAAGCCATTTCATGTTCTGCCTCATCCTGTTCAGGGCGGCGGAGGAAACCCACGGCTGTCATCAGGCGAGGGGCGGGTAAAACATGGCCACACGGAGACCAACAAGACAAACCACTATACACGCTGAATTAATAAAACAGCACTGCAATGAAGTCCTTCTCAAATTCTCATATGAAATGTGGCCCATGTGACTCTTGAACTATTGTTTTTACATCGTAACGTAACACTTGTAACGATGTAAATGTAATAAAAAAAAAAGCAGTTCAGTTTGTGACTAATGTCGTCAGCAAGCAACATCATCTCAGTTGACTGAATTTCAGAAAACAACCTTGGACCCCACAGAAGCCTCCTCACAGGGTTACATTCAATTATTCATGCAAATGTTGACGTAGATTTTTTTAAATGCCTCAAATTCAACCTGGAATTGTTTAATGTAATACGACATGGTTTGTAAGATGATTTCTTCCTTTTTCTTTATATATCTGAAGTATGAGTTAAAAAACAAAAGACAATGACTCAATTACAGAGTTTTGGTCCAAGTTGCAGATTTTAATTAAAATCTCGGATGCAAGAAGGCAAACTTACTTATACATTTATTTAGAAAGGTTAATCATGCAGAGAAGTGATATTTTCAGATAATTCAGTACAGTGTTGAGGCAACCGACATCCGCTTGGCACTCAGATGTTGTCATGATCTTGAGTCTTCAACAAAATTCAAATAAGTTTTAGTCTTGGGCGGAGCTCCCGGCGGAGGTCTGCAGCGGGACCATACCAAATGTCACTTTGGTGGTGACATTAGACGTGACGCAGCCTTGAAGTCTCCATGGCTTCGTCACAGCTGGGTATTGGCGGCGGTGTGGGTAAAGTTAGTCAATCTGAAAGGATAGAAAAGCTGGAGGGTGGAGGAGCCGGGACAAGCTGTGATGAGGCCCCGGAGGACTTCAAGACTTAAGTTCCTGCTGCTGAACTAGGCTTCATTTTCAGACCACGGTCTTGTCAGCCTTGACAGTTTGCCGGTCTATATTGTCTCTCTTCATCCTGCTGTTTGTCAGTCCTGCCTTTTGTGTCAAATTACCTGCACCACTCTCAGTGCAGTCATTTATCTCCTCACTGTAATTTGGTTTTGGATTTCTTGGATTGCCTTTTGGTTATAATTAATGGACTTTGTTTGGCTACTGCTGCATTTGGGTCCATCCCCTACACTCCTGGAGGTTATGAAGAATTATGGCAATGAAGAATGAAGAAGTGCTGGCTTTATAGGGTTTTTGTTATAATGCTTTGTTTAATGTACTTGACTAATGCTGTGTGCACACCGTAGCTCTCTCCATCATTGTTGCAGGTATGCCTGGAGACAATAATGAGAAACATTAGTGTAAAAATGTCCGCGTGTAAGCCTTACAGCCATCTGTTAATGGAATCTGTTAATGTATGTCTGAAAAGGGCTTTGATTACCGTGGCGATCAGTCTCACTTATAGAGATGGTCACAGAACCACAGCTTGTGTGAAAAATGTCTCAGAGTGCCACATTAACATCCCTACTCCAATGCACTCTAACTTGTTTTTATATTTTCCACAGACTGACATTTGGTGCTCTTAATTTCAAAATGCAATCAAAGGGTGGTTTTCCACAAGCTTAGCTTCAGAGGAAATGTCTTTGAGAAGCTCCCCAGGCAATTTCACTGCAGTATCAGTGTACTTTTACTGTTATCTTTTGGTAGAAGTGGTGGGGAAGCAAAGTCATGGAATAACTGTCTGCAAAATGTTTAGCTGAGAGTGAGAAATAGCAAGGCTTGTAATTGCTTTGGGACAAGCAAGGATGGTTCCTCAGGCAGAAGATTTTCCTTTGGTCAACCATGAGGGCAATAAGAAAGATAAGAGAAACGGCAGCAAAAGTGCCTGAGGGGAGAGAGGAAGTGAGATTTTCTGATTTTTCTGAAGTCTTCAGACCAGTGTTGTTCTGTGAGGTTACAATAAAAAGCTCACAGTTGGTTGCATTTCCAAAAACATGAAGGTTTAGGAAAGGATGGAGTGGTGAGAGTAAAAGTAAACAAATAAATAAAAAATGAGTTTCAATATAAGTTTATTTCTGTTCATGAGCATCCTTTACAGCTGTCCTGAGTTTGTGGTGACAGTCAACTTTTTTCTCCAAGTTACTTTATTCCAGTTTCACTGCCACTTCTATAAAAGATAAATTTGCTGTAAGACACAAGCTGACAGACACCTGCAGCCTTTAACATTCCTTTATTTTATTTTATTTTTTAAATTGCTGTGGGGCTATTCAGGGTCCTGTTTGGGAAAGGAGGTTTAACAAACTGAGTTAAAATATTCACGTTAGAACTGATTCAACAGGATTCACTTTCATGCAGGTGTGATTGTGCTGATGGAAAAAAAAAAGCCTTGAAGTAGTTGAATATGGAGTAAGAAAAGAACAGTTCTGACAGGTAACTTGAAGGTAACAGGCCCATGGGCATCTCTTACTTTAGTACTTTACTTTAACCCTAGCAGAAGGAAAATTCAAGTAGCTTTGATAGGAATATAGGTGCACTCAGTCACAATGGAAAATCCTAAAAGAAAATTACTTTATTCACTGAGGTGGGAGCAGGATGCTGTTTAAAAACATTATTGTAAATTATTAATACTTACTTTTAAATCATTCACCCGAAATCCTGTAAAATTCTTCTGTCTTCAGATATAGCAACTAGGCCTCAATAAATAAATAAATAAACAGAACATTGCAGGGCATGGCCATGATGGGTGACACTTGTGATGTACACACGAGCGCATGTGAGTTATGGAACTGTGCAGAAAAATCATAAAATCATCAGGTTATGCTTCGCTGTCTAGTTGGAGCCTTGGCATATTCTCCCGATGCAAATGCACATCGTTTGTAACCACTAGTGGAGTCTCATCAGCAAAAGGACACTTCAGAAGTCTCTAAGATGTGCATTATAAGATCAGGTGCCTGATGAAGGTAAACCAATTTTAGTTTTATGAAATAAAGGAGACAGAGAGGAACTCAGGGTTTGTGGAGCAACGCCAGTTCTTGATCAGGTTATGGTAACAGAGTAAGTTGTTATAGTGACAGATTGAATCTAAGTTACCTCAGGTTCAGAAATCGGGTTGAGTTAACCCATTTTCCTGGCTTAAATTATTTAACCCTAACTTATCCAACAATTAAAAAAAAACCTGAGTTTCCCCTTATTTCTTCAGAGTGTGAACAAACTTGCTTTCTGAAATAGGCCCCAGGCTATTTAACTGTCTGAAGTAGGAATGCCTTTTGAACCTAGATGAAAGGTCCATGAAACCTGGCCTTGTCTAAATCTGGACGTTTGGTGAATATAAAGATTTACCAAGAGCTTTTCAATTAAGTTAAATTCATTTTACTTCTACTTGTAAAGTAGTCGTCTCAAAATTTGCAAAGTTCAGTAAATGCAATCTGATTCAGCCGAGGTCATTGCAATTCAGTAATAATCCAATTCATTCTAGTTGAGTCCAAATTTGAAATCCGTGTGATGTCACTTCATACAAACAGTCTAGCCAAGAAACCCAACAGACTACATCCCAAGCAAGTACAAGGTGACAGTGGAGAGGAAAAACTCCATAATTAACAGGAAGAAAGAACCATGGATGTCCTGCTGGGAGGGGCGGCCACCACTGGTTGGTGGTCTGATTAGTCTAGGGATGTATCGAGAAAAGAGAACAATGTTAACTGCAATAATGACACTTACATGAAGAGTGAAGAGAACAGAATGAGGAAAGATCCCAGCAGCATGAGAGGTCTTTTAACAGTCTAGGCCTAGTATAAGCCTAACTAAAGAGACAGTTCTGGTCACTCCGAGCCAGCCCCAACTATAAGCTTTATTAAAAAGGAATATCCTAACTCTAATCTCAAAAGGTAGAGACATTGTCTTCATCTCAACCGGGAGATGGTTTCACAGGAGAGTAAACTGATAACTGAGGGCTGCCCACTTTCCGCTCTCGTAAACTCTTGGAAGCAAACTTGCAGTCTCATTCGTTGGATGGAACCAATTTCTTTAAGATAAGAAGCCTATAGGTCCATATGGACTTTATCTGGACACACATGAATTTTAACAATTCTATCCTGGATCTAAGAGGAAGCCAATGAAGGGAAGTTAAGATTGGGGGACTATGATGTTTGATACTATTCCACACCATAACTCTGGCTGCAGCTTTTTGGATTAGCAGGAGGATGTTCAGGGTAATTTTAGGGCATCCCAGTAGTAAGGAATTGCACCAGTCCAATCTGGAAGTAACAAAATGAATGATCTATATTTTCCTGCTTTACTCTGAGGTAGGACTTTCTTTTCACCTTCCTCACAGTAGTACTTGATGCCATGTAATATTGTCAAGAGTTTCTAAATTGTAACTTGGGGATGCAGGACCCAAATACAGGAGACTGGGGCAGCAGGAGTTCCAATCAAAAGTAGTTTCCATCCATCCATCCATCCATTAGCTATTCCCGCTTAATCCGTTTCCGGGTCACGGGGGTCTGTCGGAGCCTATCCCGACGCATATCAGGCGAAAGGCAGGGGTACACCCTGGACAGGTCGCCAGTCTATCCAGGGCCACATGGAAGACAAACAACCAATCACACTCACATCTAGGGAGAATTTAGAAAGATCAATTAACCTACACTGCATGTTTTTGGACTGTGGGAGGAAGCCGGAGTACCCGGAGGGAACCCACGCAAGCACGGGGAGGACATGCAAACTCCACACAGAAAGACCCACCGGGCTGGGAATTGAACCGGGAACCTTCTTGCTGTGAGGCAACAGTGCTAACCACTAAGCCACCGTGCTGCTCAAAAGTAGTTTATTTAACCTAAAAGAATTGCATAGACAGGAACCTAAAGCAAAAACAACAACCAGAAATAATCTAGACAAAATTAGGAAAAGACTATAATGGCAGTGCAAACAGTAGAAACAAAACAGTACAGAAGAAAACAGTACAGACCAGCAGGGGGGAAAGGAACTACGTGACAAGATGTACTCATAGGACTTGATGAGACACGGGTGCAAACAATCAGGGCAAATGGGAGCAAGGGAAGTCAAAACAGGAGTGAAACGCAAAAACACCAGCTTTCAAAATAAAACAGGAACAGATGTAAACCCAAACCGTGACATAAATGTCTGGACAGTCTTTTCCTAAACGTGTTGGGAAGCAAAGACAACAACCCCAGTCTTCCTGAGTTTAATAACATGAAGTTAGCAGTCATTCAAGTCTAAGACATATTTGTTGCACTGGTCCCATCTGGCTTGGTTTATCCAGGTATTTTCTGCATTTCTGTGAAAATTTATGCCATGCGGCCTAATAATGGTACCTCCCTTCTGCCGTTTCCTGTGGCGTTGTGTGCTTGTATTTTGTCACCCTGGCTGTAGTCTTGTATCAGCTCATTGTGAAAAGGGAGGTGAGTGTGCAAGCTTCTACGCAACTTCTTTAAGTTTACATTTCAAGCTCTTCTTATGAAGTTGAATACTTAGAAAAGTAATGTTCAAAAAGGGGAAAAAACAATGACCAAGAGAAAGAAAATCTTGTCATTTTTGTGTTGTTTAGTACTGAAATTAACATAGTTTAAATCTAAATTCAGAATGGTTTAAATAATTTAGTCAAAGGCACCTGTAAACAAATGAGTTTTTAACCTTGATTTAAAGGAGTTGAGCGTTTCAGCATTCCTGCAGTTTAAAGTCTGACATATTTTTAACTGTTTAATATTAATGAAATTTTAAAAAAAATCAGTTTTGTCTTGAATAACATCTAAATAACAATTTGTGTATATATTTATGAATACATGGAGTAGTTGTATTTATTCACTGTATAAAACCATCAAATATGATGCATCTGGCATTGTAAGGCTAAATGGAAAAAACTGATCAGGAAGAAGATAGATATTTTAAAGCATAACAGAATGACTGAGATATTCAGTCCAATATATTCAACCATATTTATTTTTAGCTCTCACCTGGTGCCTGGATTATGTGTTTTCAGTTACATAACAAATAAGCCAAAAATTAATCCAAAAAAGGCAGGAATTTGTGCCTAAAAGGAAATCAGGGAGCAAAGTGCTTAGAAGCAGTCAAAGGACTTGCCAGCACACAGCGGTGAGCATTTCAGAAGACAAATTAATCGGTTTTCTTCAGCAAGTTAGCGAGACAAAACAGGGAAAGGGTTTTATTAAAGCTCTATTACAAGATATGCATCGATATTCCTGCAATTTTGAAAATATAAGAAGATAGCTTTTAAAATCTCTTACTTTATTTAGCAGCTGTACATACCGTTATGACAGTAACAGTAAATATATGTCTGTATTAATATACATATTTTACCAAAATGTTGGAAATTGTCAAACTGAAACACACCCCAACCTTTTATATAGCAGGACATATCTGGAGGCATTGTTTCGTAACCCAGCTGGTGTTTCATTTGTGTAAGAGATTTTTTTTTTTCTATTTATTTGGCAGTTTTTCTCTGCATCTCATAATGAGATGCTACAATCTTATTGAAGTGAACATATTGCTGCCTGGAGCCAGAGACTCAACATATTTTTATAACCCTTTTTGTCTCTGTCCTGTAGTAATGTATATAGGGCAGATATTCTCATTCCATTCTCACGTTGAACTCTATTATGTTGTTTTCTGGTTTTCCAAATGCCCTGAACACATCCTGCTGCTCTGCTCCAGCAAATCATAATAAATGTGAACAAACACGTCGGCTACAGTAATGGGCCTGTTTTTTTTTTCCTGCATCCCTGTTTTTTTGCTTTATTTCCCCAAACACTCATTTTCCAGTTGGGCAGTTAATTGAATTCGGCGCTGGATGTAAAGTAACGGATGCTTAGCTACAGCTGCCTGCTCGCAGCACATGAAGTAACAGAGGTTATTGCAAGTAAACCAGGGCTCAGATAGAGAAGCCAGTGGTGCTCGGATACACCCACAGAGGACATGATTGCAAAATTTTGATACTGGACGCCTGGTGGGTGGGAGAGAGGAGTCAACTCTGACATATTCATAACTCGGAGAAGCTTGATTTGCCTTAAGACAAAATGAAACACGATGGATAAATACACTGCATACAGTTCCCTGAAAGTGTTCATACACAAGACGATTCTGCTCGGGAAACGAGGGTCCCATAGTAAATATAAGTAATCTAAAAATAAATAGAAAACTGCAACACAGTAGGATAGCGTTTGCCCTTATACCCCCCCCTAAAAACTTTACTTTCACACTGCACTTCCCTCCCCTTTTAAGGTCTTTTTAAAAGATATTAATATATGTGCATTTTACAGTCATTATACATGCTCGCCAGCAAAGTGACAGCGGTGCAAATAAAATGTAAAGAGCTGTGGCACAAGTCAGCAGGAATGCAGAATAACGCTGCATCTGAGCTGACCTTAGCAAGGGCTCTGTGATAGTGACTTTAAAAATAGCTCTGGCTGTCCGCCTCTTCCTCCTCACTTCTCACAACATGCCACTGTCAGTGTGTGGCACCTGCTGCGATGAGGCCGTTGCATAATCATCTCCACTCATGCAGAAGATTAGCGGTCCTTTCATGCATCACACTGTGTGTGCGCGGGGGTGTGTTTGTGTGTGTGTGTTCAGAAGCTTCCAACAGCAAGCTGCACTCTGACAAAACGCTGAGGTCAATACACGCATTAGATGGGACAAAATGTGTGTGTGTGTGTGTGTTTTTGGGGAGCTTTTGTTGTTTTGTTTTTTTTTGCACAAATGTCCTGTTGTGCTTCATTTTGTTTACTGAATCTCCTAACATTTTCACCTTGTGATGTCCTCAACTATGGGTCAGTTTGACAAGATTTACAAAAAGTATGGCCAGTGCTTCAGCTTAAGTTACCTTTGAGTTTTAATGGTGACTTTAACTGCTGTTTTATGGGTTTAATACAAACTTTCCCTATGTGCCTGCCATTATAATGCAGGATACCAACTGTTGGGAAACTAACTCAGTTCAGTTTGTAAATGAAATCTTTGGTCAAAGAGGATTATTTGTTAACATATAGGATTGTAGGTATGTTTCTATTGCCCTTAAAATGCTTTAATTTAAATTGTAAACTGTAAAATTGTAACATTACCTTACATTTTGTAGTGAGTATTTCCCACAGTTTATAATATAGACTTCCACACGATGTCTTCATGGTTAGCACTGTTGCTTCATTGCTAGAAAACTCATGGTTCAAATCCTGGCAGGAGTCCTTCCGTGTGGAGTTTTCCTGATCTCCCTGTGGTTACGTGGGTTTCCTCCCGCAGACCGAAGCATATTGGTGATTCTAAACTGACAGGAATCAGCGTGTGGGATTGTTTGTCTTCGTCTGGCCTTGTGATAGACTGGTTGCTTGTCCCGCCTTTCGGTTTAGACACAACTCAGATTTGCTCCAGCAGAACCCCGTGGTCCCCGGATACAAAGAAGGAGGTTTTTTACCACATCGACTTATACCAAAATAATTGTTGATTTGTGTCAAGAGAAATGTCATCATTAGGGCCTTTTCTAAGCTTGTCACCCAATGTGTGTCTGATAAGCAAAATAAAGTGTAAATAAAGTATATTATTAGGTCTGTACAGTCCTGATACCAGCAAACGGGTAAATGCTTTTTTCAGAGCAGATATTTTAAGTTACGCTATCAGGAAAACTTCAAATTAATTAAAAAAAAAATCACTACCTCAAAGTTCAAATAAAGCAGAAATACACAGGCTTTCAGAGTTTGTCAGACTGTCTTTCTTTCTTTCTTTCCTTCTTTCTTTAGGGGTCAATTAAAATGGTTGACTGTCATGAGGGCTGGTGAACAGAAAACACACTCACACATACCTATACCTAAACCCTTGGGTTGTACCAAACTTGGTAGTAACCATTAATATATGTGCAAACAAAGGGAAAAAAGAAAAGACATATTATTATCCGTTTGGCTGCACGTGAATTGTTAAAACAATCACCAAATATGTAAAATTGGGTTTCAAAAGTGGGCAGTGTTCTCTGGGATGCTGTTTTTTTTTTTGTTTTTTTTTTTCGTTGGTTTTTTTGCTGAAGGTATTAAGCAGTAATATTTTTGCTTACCCTCCAGCTGTGGACTAAGTTAACAAAATTGTTAAATTGTGCAACCTAATGGTGCCAGCTTCTCCTGCAAGAGATCCAGCTGAGCTTGCAGCACAATGAGCACCTTGGCAGGAGACGGAGTGAGACAATCCAGCACTGATAACCAGTGGCACATCCATTTATACCTGCTGTCTCTGCTAAAAGATGTTATGGATCATGTGCTCTAATTTTTAGTTTTTCAAGTTTAGTTTTTCTTTTCCTGCCTGGTTAGAGTTTAGAGAACAAACCTACAAGCATATGATCCAGAAGTTATCCTCCTCTGTTTAATAATACAACTTCTGCTATCCCTGAGTTTGATCACGGGACTAAAACTATAACAGTCCGTATGTATCTGCATTTTATTTAATGTATTCATTGTTATTACTGTTATTCATCTTTATCTTATTTGTTTCTTTCTGATAGATACCAAGATAGTCCACTTAACTGTCCATTGCTTATTTTTAAATATTACAAATGTAGTTTTTCCTCATATTAGACTAATTTGTGTAAATGTAGCCCATGTCCTTAAAAAGGAAGTGAAGCTAAAATAAATGAAATAAGTGACATTGTTGGCAAAGAATAAACAGATTTGGTGAACAGCACAAATAAACAGGCAATTTATCTGTCCAATGAGGTGTTGGAGGCAACAACAGGGCGCGTGGTGATTATTTCTAATGAGTTCATTTATTGCAGTCATCCATCAGTATGAAGGAGCTGTATTTAAAGTTTCCTGTTTTTGTTAACTTACAGTCCCAAAAACAGATGTTTCTAAAACAACACGAAATTTGCATCTAATTTCATTTAGATGACAGAGGGAGCTGGATATAACTCAATCAATGACTCGTTCTTTTTCTTTTCTTTTTTTTTTGTAATGTCAGAACGCATTTTCCCTTTGTTTCCTCTTTGCAACTGCACAGTCTTGTTGCTTTACGTTTCCATGGGTGGAACGGTACAAGTCTGAATTCACGTTGAGATCAGCTGGCAGGAAATCAATCAGAAAAATCAATGTGTGTGGTTAGGATGGCGACTTAACTCTGACAGCTGATGTCAGCTGATTTAACCGCTTTCAGTAGGACTTGGAGTCAGTTCACAGAACATTTGTGGCAGAGAATATTTTTGGTCTTAGCTCCTGGCTCTGTTTGTTCCTCCTTTCTGGTATCTGACAGGGCCATCAGCCAAAGTGGTGAAAATAATGGATTGCTGTAGCACGCCCATGTCAAGCTGAGAGGAGCTGAGCTCAGGTGGCACAAACACATTGCAGAGGGAAGACGAGGAGAGGAGGGGCAGGTGAAGTGAACATCAGTTATTTCAGCGAACAGCAACTCATCTCTTACTGTAAATTAAAATCTTCAATTGCGTGTTAACCCACCAAAACAAAACCTTATCTTTGTGGTGCCTCCTCCAGATTTACAAAGTAAACATTGGGTTTTCATCTCCTTAGGAAAAGTACACAATTATACAGTGTTGACTGTCACAGTGTTTACCTGGTTGGACCAACAGACCAGGTTTCCTCACATCTGCAGAAGCAGACTGGGAAATTCTGCAGGAAAGCGGTGTAAGAGAGATGGGGGATAATTTCCATATTCATAAATCCCCAAGTGCATTTTTTTTTCTTTTCAGTGAAAGCGGATAGAAGAAAATAAGTTTTGTGAACTTTTTTTTTTTTTCTTCTTTTGGCCAGACCCAGTTTACTGGGTACAATATACAAAATTTACAAAGGACTTTGTTTCAGAACCAAGTATCTGAATGTTTCATAGATGCTTTGGGAAATAGCTGTTGGTTAAGTATGTTTCTGCATCATAAATGATATTTCTGCTGAGTGGCAGATGTACCTGTGCTGTTGTTCATCTTCAAAATCTACTTCACTTCTTCTCCTGCACCACTCCCTCATGTTGCACCTTTAGTGTAGTTTGACAACCCTGAGTGGGTCACTTTGTTAAGCTTAGTTGGTTTTGTATTATTCCACATGCTGGTCTCCGATAGAAAGCGGACTGGTTGCACACATTCAAGTCCAATCAGTAATTACAGACAGTTATATCCTGGTAAAACAAATGGCATGTATTTGTAAAGTGTTCGGGGATATTCATTTTTACTGAAATCAATTAAAATGGAAGATGAGTCAATATTAAAATAATTTAACCTAGTAACACCAAGGACCGTTTTTTTATGTTAACAGTTTCAGTCCCATGTGAAGGAATATTTTATAATATTTTATTAATATATATATATATATATATATATATATATATATATATAGATATATATATATATATATATATATATATATATATATATATATATATATATATATATATATATATATATATATATATATATATATATATATATATATATAGTGTTGTCTTGCTCCAGTGGTCTTCTTTTCTTATTACCAGCCAAAACCTTCCAAAGTAACTTTGTACTCAAGTACCGGTTGCCTCAGTGGTCACCACAAAGCTGCACGAAATGTTCACATAGACCCAACAGAGGCACCGCACCATCTTATCGGTGTGTGATTACATAAAACATGACAGCATGGCAGAGCTGCATGATCCACAATGCTGGCTCACGCTTACACACAGAACTCGTCTCCATTTGTTTCCTCTCTGTTACTGCTTCCTGTGGCAGAACAGAAGCACGACAATCACACAGTTGGGTGGAATATGGACGATAACGTTATACCTCCAAAGTGTTGTGTGTAAGGGGCGTAAGACACTAAAGAAAGTAATGACGATCACAGAAAATTGCAATATGACCAAGCAAGAGACCAAACCCAATTAAGTCTTGGACTTAGTCATGCCAATGGGCGGACCCTCTGAGATAAAATTTACTTATTGTGTTACTTATATAAAATTATTTTTATACTTACACTATACTTATACAGCTGTTTCTGTAGCAAGAAGGTGTTGTATTTAAACGTTCGTGTTCAAACCGGTTTGATATTTTGTCTTCAGTTTAATGTGCACATTGTACAAATGTAGATTTTGCCTTTTTAGGGCAATGCGAAAAAAGATTAAAAAAAAAAAACTTTAAAAAAGTAATTATTTATTAAGATAAAAATCTTAGATTGATTTTTTTTAATGGACAAAACCAAAGCTAATCAGTTCAAAACAGTTAATGGAAATAGTAAAACATCTCCTTTTCTCTCTTACACACACACACACACACACACACACACACACACACACACACACACACACACACACAGCTCAAGGATTCCTCCCCACCAGAAATGAATCATGCCAATCTCAAGTGACGCATCATTAATTGAAACCACCCGAACCTGCCGTCCTTGACCTGGATAGTGACAGCTTTCACTCAAAAGCATGTGAATCAGCTGCATGGATCAATGGGGCTATTTGACAGCTGTAGTCCAAATGAGAATTTGATTACTCACACTGGTGTCAGCCAGTTGTGGCTGTAATTGGAAATCCCTGCCAGTCATTGTCAAGTTTGTCAACAATGAGATGACTAAGAAGCTTTGGGGTCCTGCGTAAGCAGGCTCGATCCTGCTGTTTCAGCTTGTGTCAAGAAGAGTTTTATGGGTGTATTTAATTGTCCACGATATCTTGTGAGGGAACTGTTAAACTATGTTCACTTAGAGAGGCAAATAGATTTGACAGCAACATCAGCACAACTAAACAGAACTTATAAATGAAGTTGAAATCTGCTCTCGTGTAACCCTTGTACCATCCGGCTCGTTGTAGCTGGGAGTTATTTTACAGTATACACCCTGTTTTCTTTTCTTACCCCAATAACACTGTGGCAGAAGAGACATCTCAGGCTTCACAGAACTAGTAGTCACTAAATAAACCAAATTTGTATCTTCTGTACCACTTGTGAAACATATTTTGCATTATTTGGTTAATTTTTTTAACATTAACTCGTGGAACATAGTAAATATTTGTTACTTCTGTAATAAAATGCAAAAACACCCCAATGTTATTGAAAGGAAAAACGAAATGTACTGATTAAACAACCAGGTTATGCCCCCATGGCTTGGTAGATAAAAAGGCAAGATAAGCCGAACTAAGGTATGAAAGGGGAGCTTATCCACTTGTAGAAACAGGAAAAAAAACCATCACTGGGCTTCACTAGGACTACCAGAACGTCTGATCTCACTATCAGTCTGTAAACCTGGCTCGTCAGGCTCTGGATCAAGAGTCATCATGCTTTGAGTCCCTGTCTCAGTATTGCACGTCTCTTGCAGGTCAGACTGTTCAACTATGTCAGGACTAGTCTCAACGTTAACATTGTGTTCCTCTTGAAGGGGTCGCAACTCTTCGAGAGGCTTCATCCTCTGAATCAATGTCTTCATCACCTCCGCTCTTGTTCGGACATTTCAGGGTCTTTGACAGAGTCTCTGTTTGTTCCAAACAGACTTTCTGTCCCAGGGGCAGAATGTGTTTACGATGGAGAATTTTGACATGGCCTTCACCGTCTTCAGGTACGTGTGTCGTTTCACTTTCAACAACATAAGGTGTCTGCCAGCTTACGTTGTAACCCGAGGTTATGAATGAGAACTCCATCTCCAGTTTAAAGCTGTGTGAGCTTTTAACTGGAGTGTATTTGCTTTATTTTGGTTTTTGTTTAGCAGCCTCCACAAGTTTATAAGCAGCTCTTAGTTTTTTCCTCATGTTTGTCACATATTTGAGGTAAGTTTCTTTGCTTGTGTTGTCACTTGATGTTCCAAAACATAAGTCCATAGGCATCCTTGCTTCACGCCCAAACATAAGAAAATACGTTGAGAAACCTGTAGCTTCATTTGGCGTGCAGTTGTAACCATGGATCTACTGTGCAACATGCTTACTCCACTACCTTTTCTTGTCGGGCTCAAGGGTTCCCAGCATGTCTAGTAAGGTTCGATTCGAATGAATCGTTCAGGATGGGGATCCCCTTGAGGATGATATGGATTAGTCCTCGTTTTTTCCACACCCAGGGAACTTAGCAACTCATGAATGAGACGACTTTCAAAGTCTCTACCCTGGTCACTATGCATGCATCTTGACAATCGGTAATGGATTAAGTATTTTCTCTACAGGACTTTGGCCACGGTTGTAGCTTTCTGATCTTTCGTAGAAAAAGCCTGTGCATATCTGGTGTAGTGATCCAGTAGGACTAAGATATTCTCTGTGTCACTACAATCCGGCTCAATGGACAAGAAATCCATGCATACTAAATCCATTGGACCGTCACTTTGCATGTGAAACAGAGAAGCTGCTCTTTTAGAAATTGTCTTTCTCTTTATCAGTTTTTGCAGTGTTCCTCAACATCCGATCTCATCTTGAGCCACTAAATCCTCTCTTATCAATGCCTAGATAACCAGAATCATAATAGAGCGATCTCATGACAGTTTTTCTGGACCTTTCTGGCAAAATTGGTTTGTCTTTGTCACTCTTAATGAGTCGTCTAACCGTTGGTGTGTTTGTGCCAACTAGTGTAGCTGCATTATCTTTAACAACTGGATCAGGACAGGCTAGTACAATTGCATCAATGGTCTCTGTCACGCCAATATCTGCATCCCTGAACTCCAGCTTAAGTGACAAGTAGCCTTTATATGTAGCCTTTTAGTGTAAATGCCTTCAATCTGGACTGATATATCAGAACTTGGGCCAACTAAGCCTTCAGGCATAGTGTCCTTCACAACTTTCTTTGTACTGATGCTCTTGGAATGTGTCTTTACCTCCAGGATGGTAGGCCGCTCCTTCACTGGCCTCCATGAAAGTTTCTCGATTTCTTTGCAAGTTTGATGAGCCGCTTATTGACTCTGAAGATTCTCAACTCCATCACAATCTCTCATGTAGTGTCCATCTTCTCCACAGCCATAACAAAGTATCTCAGGTTGATCTGTGCTGTTCTTTGAACTATGAGAAGTTGCCAGGTTATTACACTTGTATTTCCAGATAATAATGTTAAATTTTACTGGTCAGGGCTGGGTATTTCTTCTAGATAATGACAAGCATATATGTTTGTTTCTCCTTTTTTTTTCACTTTTTGAAATCTATCTCCAGGCAATTCACATGGCAGGATTAACAATTGTGAACAGTGAAGCAGTTATTTGCTGCTGTAAATGTTCCTCGTGTCAAGGCAAGCCATAATTGTAATACTTTGAAAAAAAGAGATGGTGTTAAGTTCAAAAACCAAAACTGAGTCAGAGATCTTTTCAGCAGGAAACGGCTTCTTTTTATTTCTTCATTCCAAAACACTGTCTGGTGAAACACAAAGAAGAAACTTTCAAGTAAAAAGATATTAACCTTGAAAAGACACGTAGTTGATTTGACAAACTTAGGTCGTAGATAATATCCTATTTGGCATTGATTAAATTCACAATGCACCTTCACTTGTATGACAGTTATATTCATCCGTCATTAATGGTCTCAAGGTTTGTTAAATAAATTCAAAGCCACATCTGCATTCAGTGACATTTTCAAATATGCGCACAACTAGATCAAATGAGCGTTGTTTATACTTCTATCACATACTGACGTCGGATCAGACACCACGGGGTCTAAACTCATTATACCCCGGAGCCCCGAGTACAAGGGCAAATGCCATATAAGAACATAAGCCTGAGACTGGGCCAGGCGTAAGTAAGTGTTGTCTCACATCAAGAAGGTTCCTGGTTTGATTCCCGGCAGGACGCTTGCTTAGTGGAGTTTGCATGTTCTCCCCGTTCTTGCATGAGTCTTTTTCAGGTCCTCTAGCCTTCTCCCACAGTCCACAAACACACATGTCAGGTTAATTGATGATTTTAAATTGTCCATGTGTGTGATTGTTTGTTTATATGTGGCCTTGTAATGGACTGGTGACCTGTCCAGGATGTACCCCTGCCTTTCACCCAAAGAGAACTGGAATAGACTCCAGCAGGCCCCTGTGATCCTGACCGTGAGTAAGCTGGTATATTTAACAAATAAATAGATCAACATCTAATCTAAAATCTCTCCACTGCTACATCTCAAGCAAACAAGACACTGCTGGGACAGCTGACACTCGGGTCATGATAATTACACAGTTTTAATGTAGTTAATTTACTTTAAAAAAAAAAAAAAAAGAATAAAAATGTCATAGTCAAAACTTAATTGTACAGTTGAATAAGTTAATAAACACTGTAATTCTCATTGAAACGCAGTAGTTATAAGGGCATTGCTGCCAAAAGCCTGAAGAGCTGCTTTGCACTTTGCAGCATTTCTTCTCTGCACTTACAAACACCAACCTCTTGATGAGTTATTCGCATGCAAAACATGAACAAGCATGGGAGGAAAAAAGGTCAAAAAGACTGCCTTATTGATACAGTTCCTCCACTAAACAGAATTACACAAAAAGGACCCTTAATTTTTCTGAACACGTTTTGTCCTGCTGTATGCTTTTTCTCCTAATTTTAATTCACTGGCACTGGTGTGTTCAGATTTTTCAACTGAGGGTGCTAATTTTGCGTCTTGTTTAAATTCCAGTGTTGTTATGTGTGAAGGAAACACTCACTGTGGCGACTGCTGTCTGAGTTCGTCCTCTGCTGTCCTGCGATCAGATCGGCAACAGTCAGGAAGTCGCAGATGATAAGATCCCATCAGGGTGGGACGTAGACTTCCTTCACATATTATTGCTCTCTTTATCTTCATTTATCACTCAGAGTTTGGGTGTAGCTGCTGTTCACGGGCCAACTTTATTGAACCTGAATAAGTCTAAAGAAAAAAAAAAACACAACCTTCTCCAACACTTTTTTTAAAGTCATTATACCGTCTGAACACTCACATTTAAGCGCTACACCTTCCCAGAGGTGAAGCTAAGCACTTTTTTTTTACAGTTTATTTAACTCACACGGTGATGACTTCAAATATTTTATTGATGACAAAACATACTTGAGTTTTTGCATCCAGTGTCTAGTCAATCCCCAATTATTAGGCTTATGTAGAGATATTGGGAGTGACAAACTTAACTTATCACCCTCCACAGAATTAAGTCAAGCAATATTTCAAAATTACATCTGTAGAGCTGGGCACGTCTGAGGGATTTCTTGGAAGCTATTGTCCGAAACCGTAGAGAGGAGCAGATGACTCAAACCTTTAGGAGGACTCACCAAACCTTTGATTTTCACATTTTTAGACTATGTGACTTAAGCCCAATTTGCCAGTTAAAGAGCTCAACGATGGCGACGATGGTGTTTTAAGTTGTCGGGCATCATCTCATTTGAGCAACAGTCAGTGAAGGAATCGTTACGTTTATGAATTATTGCTCGAACAGCTTCCACTGGTTGCTTCCTCCTTCAGATCATTTTAAAATAATCAAGTCCTCTTTTTAATAACTTCTCATGTATTTTAGTAATGGTTGCCAACCTCTTGTCTCTTTTTAACTTGCACTTTGTGTTTAAAATTTATTTATTGTGTAGCACCGAGGGTTTGAGAGTAACGTAATTTCGATTCTCTGTATGTGTCTCACATGTAGTAGAATTGACAATAAACTTGACTCTGACTCTGTATTGGTCTCTGTTAAATCGTGTAGTGTGAGACCCTGCAGCACCAATCAGTCACGTAAAGTGAACGGCAAAATTACCTCAGACTTCTCATTACAAGACAGAGTCATGTAGTCTGAACAGCCCAGCAATCAGCTGACTCTGGAAGTCGTGTAGCACTCTTATTCGAAATAGTAAATCCTTGTATTTTTCCTGATAAATCAAGCCCTTACGAGTCAGTTCACACGGAAAAGTCTCTTTTTGGCTTTTTTTTTTTTTTAACTGGATATGTGAAAAAGGTGTTTCTATTGCAGTATCGGGAAATATTTCTTTTTCTAACTGCCAGGAAAACAACGTCGTATGTGTAAAAGCTTTTGTTTTTCAATATGTGGGAGTTTCTGTGAAATCGACATGTTTCCATAGTAACATGATGTACTTTCTATTTATATATCCAGTTTGTGCAGTTTCAAGGGTAATGGAAGCACACCTAATGCCTGGTACTATAGGGCATAACAATTTTATTATTATATTTATTGTAAGTGTGACTTGGACATCAGTGTCAACTAAAACACAAGCATCACTCTTAAATTCATTTTCAGTAGTATCTCTTACTTTGAATTTACAGCTAGAATAGCTAATGTCCTTTTGATGGATGTTGCAGTGGTGGTTTAGATAATGACTGTTTAATTAAAAGGATTTAAAAGGATGTAAATGGAGCATGACGAGGGCTGGTGTAACCTTGATTGGCTTTTCTGTCACAGTTATTACAGTAAAGGGCTGATGCTTTCTGTTGGTTGTTGTGGCTAATCGTTATTGTTTTAGGTCTGTTGGCGCAATACATCAAGAAGTAATTTTCATCTCTCTGTGATTCAGTGAACATTTTACTGTTAACACTTCTTTAATGTGACTATCCCGATCATTAGTATTAAGCACAGAATTAGAGCAACATGAGTATCAAATAGCCAGAGCATCAGAAGTGAACCATCATTACTTCCAGGACTTAAACCATAACGCATTCTGAAAGTAAAAATGTAGTGACATTAAACGGCAACAATTAATACCACAGTAAGTGAATAAACAGTAAAATCCTCAAAAAGATTGATTATTCCTAAATATTATGGTCTATATTCTTATGCAGAGCACAAACACACACCTAAAACTGACTAACGTAAGCTTCACAAGAGTATTTTGAACCTAAATGACTATGTTAGTATTGAATTTGATGAAAACATTAGTAAGTTCAATAACGGTGTTTCAGCAAAAAATGATTTTTAATGAATTCAAATAATCTCTAATGTATTTCTAATGAAATTATGAAAGTCACAGTCTTCATCTTCACTTTGCCATATCACAAGTAAATGTGATCCAAATGAACTTAAACAGTAGATTTAGAGAATGTTTTTCTTGGCCTTTCACCCAGCACCTGAAGACAGATCTATTGCATTTTCTTTACTTCAGATTCTGAATTTCTGATTTGGAAAAAAGTTTGTTTGACAAACACAGTTTAGATCGCAATGTATGTCTAATCAGATCTAATCAGATCAGATCCAGTAGAGCTGTTACCTTAATCAATCTTCTTCTCTTGAAAGATAATTAAAGAATCATTAGCGAATCTGATCCACCAATTCACAAGTGTTTTCCCACACAGCCTCACATCGTTTACGGGAGAGAACCTATTCTGAGCAGGGTTGACCTTCAAATATTGACTCAGCCCCGGTTTCTACACACTGTTCCCACCAGCGTTTACGGAGGAGGAAGCTGGAAGCTGCAATAGCCATCACATGCAAGATGAACAGTGTGATTTATTTGTTAAAAAGGACTGCCACACCTGCCTTTATAGATTCTTTATTTGTAAAAAATAATGCTAAAATTATCCTAAAAACTACACTAAAATAATACTAAAATTCCTGTCAAAATACAGTTTGCCCAAGCATCTCATAACAAATAGATACTGGTCAAAAAAATGCAATAAAAGCTCAAAATCTAATTAGGTCAAAATAAAATTACAGGCTAAGATATTATTATCAGCTTATGGGGATTCTGTTTTTTCTGTTTTTGCACTGTGCCGATGTTTGTCCTGTTATCTAATAATTCTGCCTTTTTATGTTCATGCAAAAGAGTCATTCATGCTGAAAAGAATTGCCTCTTTCCTCTTAACATCATTTTATCAGTATTTTACAGTACGTACAATTATTCAACGTTGATGCTCTTATCATTTGATAATCAGGCTGATCTAAAGGGTTAGGGACGGTTATTCCCAGGGACAGATGAGGCAACTTTTCCTCCAATTGATTATATAACATTAAGTCTATGCAATATTCAAATAACTCTGCGTCCCGAATATGCATCCTTCTTCTTTGCTTAATAGCTCATTACTTTATATACACGTTACATTCCCTTACATATTATGTAGCATATTCCTAATTTACTGCTTTTGACACGGTATAAGGCTGTGTGGTCACTCTCACTTCACTGATAAGTGTTGATTTAATGAAGCTCCTTGAAAGCATTATTTATACTGTGCTTTCATGAATTAAAGAAAAAATAATACTAACTTGTGAGAGCACGAATGGCTGTTTTTAGCTTTCTATTGTCTGCTCTACACACACTGCTAAAAGTAAAATGAGTCAGATTAACAGCGGAAGCAATATTCTGTGACAGACCTTCACATTGAGGGAAGCTCTGCCTGTTATACCGTTACCAAGGTAGCAAAAAAGTACACTCACGTTCTCACTGAATGGCTCATTATCTCTTTTTCTGCTGTAATACTTTTATTTGTCCTGTTTATACTGGATATGGGCAAAATTTGTCCATTTGAAAAGACAAATTTTCTGTGATTACAAAATGACACATTCAAAGTAGGTTGTTTTCCCTGCCAGAATATAATGTTACATTAGTGTACATTATAACCTCCACCTCCTAAAGTGTCATCCAAAACCATAATTTTCACATTTCTCTGAAGACTGTAAACCAACAACTCAAAACCACAGGGTGCAGTTTAAGTATGCTGGATAAAATTCATGATGTACAACAGAGTTGTGATTGAGCTCCAAAATTCATGAGGAGTTCTGCAAGGAGGCTGTCTTTCTCAAAATTTATAGAGCGGGCGCCTCAGCTGAGTGGAGATGCTGCTACATGAACAGGAGAACAAAAACCTCAATATTCCTTTTCAATTTTAATTTCCTCAGCGACACTTGAAACCTAATCTGTAGTGGAATAACTCCCAAAAAGATCATTACTTGTACAAAGTTTGTTTGTGAAGGAAAGTGCAGTCTGATGTGGATCTGTAGCAGACATGAGATGTGCAGGACTTGTTCTAGCACAGCACGATGAGAACATGAGAAGGAAATACGCTTCAAGGTACAAACTGTCAGGAATAACGTCGGATGCAAGTTCTGAGTCAGAGCCTGCATGAAATGATAAACTGTGTGCTCCAGCACAGAGAATTTAAGAGGAGCCTGTGATGGGGGGTGGGGAGGCTATTTGCTTTTTGTTTTAGTGATTGAAATAATAATGCTGTTAGTGTTGAAGTTGTCAGGTGACGGAGTAATAGCCTGAGCACTATTTCAGGCTCCAGTCACTTGACAGCTCTGTGAAAACTGTGTGGGAAAGGAGGTTGAGACATGCAGCTTTAATTGAATAAAACTACAGATTTTTCTGTGTGCTTGTGACTCATATTTCAGGGGAGGAAAATGTATTCATACTGAGGGAGAACAATGATTGAAAGTCTGCTTGTGGGAAAAAAAAAAAAAAAGATGCAGAGATTTGCAAATTAAATAATTAAACTAAACACTTATTTCATTGTTGATCTTTTCATTTTCCGATGGCAGCTGTAACAAAGCCAAACGTATGGGACTGTTGCAAATTTTATTTTCCATCTTATCTGTTAATGAGTTAAAAAGGATTTTGCTCTCACACTGCAGAATCTTTACAAAGTACGCGCTATTGGGAGAGATTCTAGATACACAGATGGGAGGTTTTTTTCAGTGCACCAATTTGGGTTTTTTTTTTTTATAACCTTACTTCCCCATGGTGCATATCTAGTGTTGTTGGTGCCCAAGTCTGTGTCCAAGTGTATTCATTTACTGACAATCCACTGACATTATTCTGTATGGTACATGATTTTCTGTCTTCTTTATGGGCACCAACAACTATGATGTTGAGCACAAACTTAAGTGTGCAAGAATAAAATCAGTTTTTAGTTTTCTTATGTTTACTGCTCAAAACTAAGTAGTAAAGGAACACTTTTTAATTAGACTATTGCGTCAAGTCAACTAAACCTCTAGGATATTGATCTGGCGGTTAAGTAGCAGAGGGGGTTGTTAATCAGTTTCAGACGCTTTGGTGTCAATGACATTGACAACTGATGCACTAGAGGGGTAACAATGAGATTACCCCCAGACAGGAATGGTTTTACAGGGGAAGGTCACTAATATTTGTTTTCTCCTCATCCTTTTTGTTTTTCACTTATTTCAAATTTGATTAAGTTCAGTCATTACTCGAAGCATGAGGTAATACCTGGACCCTACAGAGCTTGCATGGGTGGTCCAACTTCTCCAGGATGGCACATCAATGAGTGCCACTGCCAGAAGGTTTGCTGTGTTTCCCAGCACACTCTCAAGAGCATGGAGGAGATTCCAGTAGACAGGCAGTTACTGAAATGGAGCTGGACAGGACCTTAGATGTGTCCTTAAACCATCACACGGATATCTGCTCCTTTTCGCAAGGAAGAACAGGATGAGCACTGACAGAGCCCTACAAAATAAACTCTAGAAGGCGATGCTGTGAATGTCAGTGACCAAACAATCAGAAACATAGTTAAAGAGGGTCCTCTAGGGAGCCGTGTGATAACTGTCTGGCACCTTGGAGCTGGTATTTGCCATAAAACACCAGAATTGGCAAGTCTGCTACTGGCGCCCTGTGCTTTTTACAGATGAGAGGAGATTCCCTAACTAAGAGTTCTATGTATGAATGAGTGATACATGGTCAGTTGGTGGACGACTATATAAACAGGTGTAGACAGCAGACACTGAGGTGGTCAGAGGGTGGGACTGCAGGTCAGGATGTCAGCAGGTATCCAACAGAGACATCTATACAGACAGGTGGAGGTGAACACTGGGATGGTCAGAGGGTGGGACTGCAGGGCAGCATGCAGCTCCTGAGGTTCTGACCTGTAAACATGTACAGAAGAGAAAAAGAGGGGACAGACCAGCACAACAAACTACAAGAACAATGGAGCACAATTATGCTTATGAGATACTTCTGATTAATAACTGAGGATTGAGCTGAACACTAACCTGACCTAAATACAATAGAACACCTTTGAGACATTATGTCTTCGTCCATCCAACGCCACCTGGTCTCGCCTCAGACTATCCAGAAACTCAATGATGTCCTGCTCCAGATGTGGCAAGAGAAGCCCCAGAACACCATCCGTGATCTCAATTGGAGCATGCCCTGATGTTGGTGGTTTGCACTGTTGACTCACAGCAAGAGGGCTCCAGGTGTTTGATTCTGTGTGGAATTTCATGTTCTGGTGTGGATTTTCTCCAGGTAATTATCTGACCTGCAGAAGCACTGCAGCCTACTCGGGGATGACCAAACGAGTGTGGTTCACAAGCAACAGTGAATGAATGAAACCCATTCTTCTGTGACCAATCAAGAGGGGCCCGCACATGCGACACCAAATGAGTGTGGTGTGCACCTCTGAGACCAAGAGAGCATGAGAGGGACCAATTTATAAGCATATGTAGGACCAACCAAGGAGCAACCAAGCTTGCATGACAGGGAAACTCTTTTCCTCAAATAAATACAGTGAGGGAGGAGTTTATAATTTGCCAACTTGTGATCATTCAATTTAAAGTGTGCCACACCACATACTGCTTGGTTAATTTGCTATTTTTTAGGTGAAGATTAAATATTTTCTATGAACTGTAGAGGTATTACTAAGATTTTGCCTGCTACAGGTGTCTTCTTATCTTTCTAACAATAGCTTGCAGAAATTATCTTTAATGTTGTTTTTCTGGGGATGAATAATCTCAAGGTTGTAATCGCGTGCGACATGTCCAAAAGAAATGTTTAAATGCTAGCATTTTTCATTTAATTGAGCTGTATTTTTACATGAGATATTTGTTTACTCCTTACTTATGTGCTACCTTAAAGGGGGGTTTCTGCACTTGGCTGTGGGAGTCTTTAGGTCCTGTTACTCCTGCTGACTGAGAATGGAAATGAGTTGAGCTCTTGGCTCCTCAGGCACAGTTTGGCAACACCTCTGACCGCTTCTATTCCTCTAACAAGGATGCCAACTATCTTGGATAATAATCTGACTCATCATCTCCTGTGACTCACAGAGGGAGGGTGAGGGGAAGAGTCCTGAGTGGGAGAATGCCAGCTGTGTAACTGTCACTACTTTATTTTACAGTGTAAAAAAAATAAAAATTAAGCCCTATTTGTGTCCACCAAAAATCACAGAGCTACGTGAATGTCTTCAAATTGCTTTTCACATAGTCTCTCTTAGGGCTTGGTGCATGGCAAACGCAGCGCACATTCATCTTGTCACGTTTGCTCATTATGGCAGTGCTACACACCAGCTGTGACTGGTGTGTTCACTTACCTAAGGCTGTAATGATTCGCCTCCTCTCACTCCTCAATCACACAAAACAAATGAAGAGTATTTCCACACAAATGAACAAGGAAAATAGAGTAAGGGACAGAAACTCTGTGAGAAAAAACAAACAAACCCGAGAGCACAGTGTCAGGTGAATAAATTACATGATCATGGGTAACATATTTCTTTGGCCCTTTGGGCTTTGAGCCAGCATATTGTAATGTGTTATGATTGCAGTTTGAGCACGCTTGTTCTTCTCATGCATCTCTTTGTTTGCAGTGATGTTGGCCGGCGTTGATTGCAGATTGCACGACAAGCTGGCATACGCAAGAACCAGACATAGCCACCTCATAATTTGAATCACCTGAGGCACCGACTAAAGGTACGAGAGGTTTGACTAAAGTTTACAGACGAATGCAGTTTCGACATATATTTAAAACAAATATTTCTCACCGTTTTTACAATCTAACTTAATGTAACATACACAATTTCCTTTTCATTTCTGTTGTAGGATACAGCTACTTTGGCAACAGACTATTAACAGATGTGTTAGTAATGTTTTTTCATTGGTTTAGATCCTCTTACTCTACAGCCCTAATAACAACAGGCCTTCAGACTACACACGCCTGTCATCTGAAACAATCACAGCACATCTATGCTTTCAGGTCCAATCAGTGTCAGTGTTGTGAGATTTGGAGGATTCATGCCTGGGTAGGTTTTAATTTTATTTTGTGGGTTAAAATAGATTTGGGCAGCTTAGTAAAATCTGTGCTGGGGCAACCATAGCCCTGGCTGGAGCTCAGGTTCAGTCCTCGTTTCGGATGAACTTTCAGCAGCATTTGAAACAAGGATTGATGGACAGATTCAATCAGAATAAATGAATGACCACTTTCACCCATGGACTATTCCAGAGTCATTTGTCCAAGGTCAAGTTTTCTCTGCCCTGACACAAAAACAGCCTCATATGTGGATCGCTTTGTAAGCAAGGAAGTGAGGGTTTTGTCCGTGGCAGACCAGACCAGCATTCCTGATGGTTATGCTCTGCCGACGGTCCTGGCTATGAGCACCTCTCTCTCCTTCCTTGTTTCTATAAGGATGAGTGGGGGGAGGGCCCTATATATATATATATATATATATATATACAAATACTATTATGAGAGTAATATTAATGATTTTAACGGTAATTCTAACAATAACAACTTTCTTTCTCAAAGTTTGGGATGATTTATATGGATGTAAAAATATGTCACTGGGCAATGGAAAATAAGGCTAATCATTTTCCCACTGCTTTTGAGATTTCACAGACTGAACTGCTTGATTAATCGAAAACATAATTGGAAAATAATCATTAGGCACAGCTCTAATTAGTACCATAATCAAAAGCCATGCAGAAGAATAATTAGAGAAGAGCAGCGACAGCTCTTATTCTTACCCTCACTAATTCGCTTGTTCTTCCTATGTACTGGTGTTTTTTCCTCACTGTCTTACAACTTTTGGTTCAATTTTGCCCTTACCATTGGTTTACAGTCTGCACAAATGTATTATAATAAATTAAGAATAGCTGTAAAAAGCAAAGTCGTAAACCACATCATGGTCAATATTGCAGTAGGCATTGTCTTTATTATCTAACCAACCCTTATCTTTACCCACTTAATCCTTTTTTAGTTGATGGGGGATCTGATAGCTCTGTTTTGATAAAAGACAGGGGAACATCCAGGACAAGCTTCACACATATAGACACACACACAGACAAATGTCCATGTCCATGCTGTTCATGGTATTCAGTTTCTTAAAACCTATGTATGAAATAAAGAAAATACCAGTAAACATTAAAAAATGCATAAGAAAATTGAGAAAAGCCAGCTGTTGTATGTAACAGCCATTAACTACTGGTAATATTGAGACATTGGTTGTGATGAAAAAACAATACAAGCACTTTGATTTTTATTCTTTATCAATGCGATTCTTCTTCTTTTTTTCTTGGCTTTCCAGAAGGTATTATTTCAAAAGATCATGCAGCTAATAATTTTTATAAGTTTCCACGAGATGCATAAGTAGTCATTTTGAAAAAAAGTTTGGTAGTGGAGTGAGTCTGGCTCAATAAAGTGCAGTAATTGTAAATGTACACAAACCTCAACTGCTACTACAAAGACTCCATAGTGCCATAGTTGTTGCTGCCTGGCAGCAACATCAAAAAGACTGGGACATCATCCGTGACCTATGATGATACAGTTAAAGTCCTTATGACTTGCGAGATCTCCAATGTTGTTCCCGTTCTCCAGCTGAACACTTTGAAAAGAAAACTGAATAACTAAGAGGTAAGAAACCAACAAAACAATCTTATTTTTCTTCAAGCAGTTAATGTGAATATAACTTATAACATCTTTCTATTATTTGGAGAGTCGCTCTACGTAAAACCTTGCTCAATTCCAGTTTCTTGTTTTACAGTTATGTTAAGGTTAGAAGTTATGTTAAGAATAGTTTTGTGAGTTTTTTATTTTAACTTCTACAATAATGCAAGTTCTTAAGTAAAGAAAAACAAAACACTTTTACCATGTTACTTTTGCTCTTTGGGTAAAGATTAAACCTGTTAAGAACTATGATAAAGATCTCATTTAATTTCCATAATTTATTTTTTTTTAAATGGAATAGTTAAGTCCTCACGTTTTTCACAAACAATTCCTCTTGTGTCCCTCTCATTCACACACACGTACGGCTAACCTTCATCCCGATTCTCCCCACGTCTCTAGATCTTCCTCCACCTGCTCCCTCTTCTCACTACAGATCATAATGTCATCTGCAAATATCGTAGTCCATAGAGATTCCTCTCTGTCTTCATCTGTCAGCCTGTCCATCACCACAGCAAACAAGAATGGGCTCATGGCCGATCCCTGATGGAGTCCTACCTCCAAGTTGAACTCCTCTGTCATGCCTACGGCACACCTCACCACCATCTTGCAGCTCCCATACATTTCCTGCACCAGACTTCCTCATACAGTACCACAGTTCCTCTCTCTGTACCCTGTCATAAGCTTTTTCTAGATCTACAAAGACACAATAAAGTTCCCTCTGGCTTTCTCTGTACTTTTCCGTCAACATTCTCAATCCTGCATCTTTAGTCCTCTTTCTTGGCATGAAGCCATGCTGCTGTTCACAAATGCTCACTTCTGTCCTCAGTCGAGCTTCTATGACTCTTTCTCACAGCTTCATTGTGTGACACATCAACTTTATTCCCCTGTAGTTGCCACAACTCTGCACGTCTCTCTTGTTCTTAAAGATTGCCACCATCACATTTCGCCTCCATTCCTCTGGCATCCTCTCACTCTCCAAGACGTTGTCAGAAACTTAGCTGCTACCTCTCCCAGACACTTCCATACCTCCACGGGTACATCATCTCTCTCGTTTTTCTTATTCATCAAACCCTTACGTTATTTTTTCCATCATGCCATCACACATTCTGTCTCCTGTCAATACATTTCCTAACTTCTTTCTCTGTTTACACTCCTGCACGTCCTTATTCCACAACCAAGTCTCCTTGTCTACCTTCCTCCCAGACGACACACCAAGTACTCTCCTGCTCGTCTCCCCGATCACATCAGCTGGAGTTGCCCAGTCATCTGGAAGTACCTCCTGGCCACGAAAAGACTGTCTCAACTCCTCCATGAAAGCCACACAGCACTCTTCCTTTTTCAGCTGCCACCACTTTGTCCTCTGCCCTGTCTTTGTCCTCCATATCTTCTTCACCACCAGAGTGATCCTTCTCACCCCAATCCTCTGCTGTTTGGCTACACTCTCCTCTACTACTATTTTACAGTCACTAATATCCTTCAGATTAAGTCATCTACATAAAATGTAGTCCAGCTGTGCATTCCTGCCTCTTCTGAAATAAAGTATTCACTACAGCCATCTCCATCCTTTTTGCAAAGTCTACCACCATCTGTCCCTCTGCATTCTTGTCCTGGATACCAAACCTGCCCATCACTTCCTCATCACCTCTGTTGCCTGCACCGACATGTCCTTTGAAGTCTGCTCAAATCACCACTCTCTCGCCTCTGGGGATAGTCTGCATCACTTCATCTAACTCACTCCAGAATTTCTCCTTCTCTTATAAGTCACATCCTACCTGTGGAGCTTAACTACTGACAACATTGAACCACACACCTCAATTTTCAGCTTTAGACTCATCACTGTATCTGCCTTGCCACCTTTGCGCCTGGTCTCCTGAACACACAGACTATATCCACCTCCCTCCTCTGCATCATGTCAACCAAACCCTGCAGGTTAGCAGCACTGGTGGCGGGCATTGTTTACCTGGGACTCAGCCGATCCGGTTGGTAAATCAGATTTGTGACTTTCATTCAGATTCATGACTTGCATTTATTTCCACAGCAACTAATGCCTCAAATAAGTTATGTCTGTATATAAATAGTAAGGTGTAAGTCTCCCCTGAGGCACTGAGGTGCTGTTGATATTGTTTTCTGGCTGCAACATCAAAAACACTATGACATCATCTGTGACCTATGATGTTACGTTTAAAGTTCTCATGGCTTGTAAAATCTTCACTCTTGCCTGCAGTCCTAAACTGAACACCATGGAAAATAAGATAAAGTAACCTGAAGGTAGGAAACCATCAAAAAGATGCTATATTACTTAATTACTATATTACTTAAGCAGCGAATACAAATATAACTTGAGAAATTGCTTTACGTAAATCTTTCTTGAGCACTGCTGCCTCCCAGCAAGAAGGTTCCTGGTTCAATTCCCCGGGCCCAGCGGGAGTCTTTCTGTGTGAAGTTTCCATGTTCTCCCGTGTTTGCGTGGGTTCCCTCTGGGTTCTCCGGCTCCCTCCCACAGTGCATGTTAGGTTGCACGTTAGGTTGATTGGTGATTCTAAATTGCCCGTAGCTGTGAGTGTGCGTGTGTGCGTGCGCGTGTGTGCGCGTGCGTGGTTGTTTGTCCCTGTGATAGGCTGGCGATCTGTCCAGGCTGGACCCCTGCCTCTCACCTGTAATAAGCCGGGCCACGGTTTGGCAGACCCCTGTGATCCTGCAAAGGATAAACCGGGTATGGAAAATGGATGGATGGGAAATCTTTCTTGATTCCAGTTCCCAGGATCACAGTTATGTTAAAATTAGATGTAATGTTAAAATGAGTTTTCTTGTTTTTTATATACGTACATAGTGCAATGCAAGTTTTTAAGTGAAAAACAAAAATTGTGAAATCGCATGTGAAATTTTATCCCAATTTCCAGCACTTACTAATTACTGTGTAATAAGTATATGCATCATGATAGTGAAGTGGCATTTTATCAAACAATTATATTATTTACAATAAATGTTGAAACGTAACATATGCACCTAAACTAAAGTTTTCTTTTTAACCTTTACCTTTGATTCTTTCTACAGCTAAGGTTTTTCTAATTTTGGTACGACATGTGATTTGCTTCTTTTTTAATCAGTCACCCATTTAACTATTTTATACCCTCTTTCAATTTGCACAAGTTGTGATTCTGAAAAAATAAGAAAAAATTTGCATGTAATTTTTGCAGTTGTCTCATTTTATAGATTTCAGTAAGCAGTAAGTTTTCTATGTGAAATACTTTTACTGCCACAGAAATATATAATAATATAATATGTTTTAGGAGCAGTCCAGGTCTGCAACAGGTTTGCGCCGTCGTTTTGGGATCACATGAGAATCACATAGTAATTGGCACAATATAAATACGTTAAATATGTTTAAAGACTTTGCTAAAAGTTAATGCTTAACTTCTGATTCAAGAACTGTAGGTGTTTCTTTCCACATATTGTCCGTTCTGCTATTAACAGTAAACAACTTGCTAAACTATTATTAAGATCAAATGTTATTATAATAATTATTAAAAGATTAATTCATAGTTTTTTGTTTTTCAGAATCTGTTTTTATGTAAAACTTTCCTAATGAACACCTAAAACAGTAAAAATCAGTATCAGCAACTGTCTCGTCAACGTACTGCAACAAGAAAAGACCATTTGATTTGACAACCCATCAATTTCATGGATATATTTGAAAAGTGCTTAAAAACCTATATTTAAATTTATAATCAGGGCCAACTGTCTTTCCACTCTTCATCCTTGTCAATGCCTTCCTCCGTTCAGCCTCACTAATCTTTGCTGCCTCCTGGTCCAAGACAGTCACTTCTTCTACTCTTAATTCTTTCATTCTCCTCATTCTTCAACTTTTCAAAGTACTATTTCTATCTTCCCATTACACTTCTGACGTGTCCATCTCTACTACTCTGCAGTATCTACACAATCTCTACTGAATGCATCCTTGATAAAACGAGTAGACAAAGAATGTATCGGGGCGTTTTCATTAGCTAGATTAGAGACTTTGAAATGGGAGAGTATTGTGGATGCGACTGGTGACGTTTCACAAGAGAATACGTAAAGAAAAGAACGTATATCGAGAAACAACACCTGGGCTGAGCAGGTGCTGGAGCATCATCAATGACACCTGGTTCAAATGCCTTTAAATTTCTTGACAGGTAAGGTATTATTCTTTTCTTTTTTTATAAACATGATAAAACATTCATTTTATGTCACTTATCTTAAGACATTTTATGGCTTGATTCCAGTTCTTGGGCTCACAATTTGATTCAAAATTATATTTTCTTATTTTCTTAAATAATAGTATCTGTATTTACAAAACCATTATTATATTATATTTACAATGTGTTATTAGAAAGTATCTTCTAATTTTAGAATCCCAGTAAGTAAAATAGAGGTAAGTTTGAAACGAGAGTATATAGATGCATCTATTTTTACAAGAGTTTAAACTTTTTAAATTTCATATGAAAACTTAAGTATCTTTCCACTGAAATGCAAGTTATGCAATTAAAACAGGAAAATAATGTAAAATCTCATGTGAAACTAAAAAGTCAGCATTAGGTGACAGTGGCCCTGTTGTGAAATAATTAGGGTAAAGACTGCAGAAAGCAGAGCGCTGGTGTGGCACCTTGGTGACTTTACAATTTGCTGTAGTTATTTGATGACAATGATCAATATAACAGCTGAACAATAATTCACCAAAAATGCTGGTATTTTTATCTGCTTTTGAGGTTTTTGTGTATGTGCATGTGCCAGCACATCTGGGTGGAACTCTGCTATGAATGATACATAGAGCAGAGGAAATTGTAAACGTGTGACTAAAAACATCCTTGGAAGGTTCTGAGGCCGATCCTCAAATATGTCCGAAATTTTCTCCAAAACTTGATAAAAGTCACCAGGATATCGGCTGTTGTTCCACCTCGCTCCCTCTTACTGCTCAAAACGTTCAATTAACAGGGGTTCCAGGTTCGGATCGTTACCAGGAATGACCTGCGTTCTTGTGCTAGGGGAAGTAATCAGATTGGCCTACAGGAACTACCTGGCAGGGCATCTCAGGGATTGGGATTTCCAAATGACTCAGCACTCTCACATGAACATTAACCATGTGAACACAACTTATTTGGACCTATTAGACTATCAACATTTTGCTGTAAGTACATTTGATGGAGATGGAGTTTGAAAAAAAAAAAATCTAAGAATAGCTACCTTTTAGGTAGCTATTCTTTCTATAACTTTCCTACATTTTCCCGAAATGATTCCCTGAAAAGGTAACATAAAGTTCTTATGTAGCTAGAGTACAAGTACAAGTCCAGCAGCCTAAAACATTAAGCACCATCCTGTAACATCACACACACCATGCTGTCATTTCTCAACACTAAGTGAGTTTTTTTTTTCTCCACTGGTGCCCAGTCAATGCCAGGAAATAATAGATGTCTGATAAGATTATAACCTCTGTGTTCTTTCAACCTATCACAGTCTGACACATGTTAAGGAAAATGTGCTCTCTATTTCTGCCATTGGGTCTGATATCCTTTCATCTTATTGTCTGGAAAACACAACTTCAAAGGTCTGCATATTTTCCATTAGAGGAAACTTTGGTTTAAGGAAATGAGCAAAAAGTTTTGCTCTTTACCTCAGAACATGGTACTTCCATAAGTATCAGTGGCACTATGCTGCATATGACTGCATGTTGTGGGACGGCTGCACGCACACACACACACACACACACACACAAAATACGATATCTCAGCTAAAGCATTTAATCAGCCCAATGCCTCAAGGAACCAAATTGAATCATCTTGAGAGAACATGATCTAATTACACAAGGACTGCATTTGTGTTGTGTCTTTAAATCCTTTCATGTTTGTGCGACTGTCCAAAAGAGAATTGCATGTAATGTAGTATTATTTATATATATGCAGTTGTAGAGAAAGTTATTACTGCTTTACAGTCAAGACAAAAATACAATTGTTCTCAGCCAATTTCAACACATTTAAGTCCAAAGATGCCGTATTATTGGCTACTTGATTGAGCCTGATGTGGCACAGATACTAATGGGTTTGGGTAATGCATTTCTGAGATCATTTGATTAAAGATTGAGGTCTACTCAGACTGCTCTTCCATACAAAAGACACTGCACTGCCTTACAGAATAAGCAGCATGAAATTAAAAACTACCATTTCCATCAGCGTACTTGCTGCATGGTTCAAATACATTATATATTGCCTGTGTGCATGACTGTACCGGACAGAGAGAGCTTTGCATAGATTGAAGCTCTGGTGGAATGTCAGCCGGGATAATTTATGCTTCCACTGAAGGAATGGGACTTTAATCAGTACAGCGCCGTGTTGATCATCAGTGTTCAGAGTTAATCAAGCTGCTGACCCACAGGCTGGTTAGGCAAAGGCAATGAGAGTGTATACATTCACAAATACACATATTGTGACTTAATTCACATATAAGCAATTTTTTTCTTTTAATATTAGCAAAGAAAATGTGTTATATGAGAACAAAGACATAATTTTGCAAGATTAAAGTCATAATTTGAGAATAAAGTCATGTTAAAAAATAAGAACTCACATATAACCCTATATCTAATCCTTGACACGCATCTCCATTACCACGAATGGCCCTAAAAAGGTAGCCTCAAGGAACCTTTACGAGACGAAAAACGTTCCTATAGTAGGAGAGGTACTCAGGTTGGCCGACAGGAACTACCTAGCGCGGGGGGGGGGGGTCTCTGCGGTTCAGGATTTCTAAATTATGTTCAGCCCCCTCAAGTGAACATATATCACATGAACGTTTAACAATTAATAACAATAGATATCTTTTTCATCTCCTTTTATGACACTGGCTGTTTGCAAACAGGAAAACAAAAAGCATGCAGTTCAATCAATGGTTCTTGTGTGGCGCTGCAGTGCAATGGAGACTCACTGGCTGAAGGAGCTCCTGTCTTGTGGGTTTACCCTAAACCCCCTTTAAAAACATTTTCTTAACTAAAGGGGGGGGCCCACCAGAAAACGTTCAGAAACTATTCCCTATAACTTGACTGTATAAATGCTCATATGGGGAAATTGCGTTTACCCTACAATTGCTGGTAGTTATTGTTTAGTGTGATTTTTTTGGGTTACAACTGAAAAGCTGGTTGTGAATACTCAGTATTTCATACATACTTACATCAATATTGAAAGATTTCTTTGTTTTTTGTTGTTTTTTTTTTAACACCAACAGCTTTTCAGTACTCACTTTAAATGATTTTTGCACCCAGAAACTATGATATTGAAATTCTTTGGGGTTATTGCAGTAACGTAAAAAAAAATCCTGATAAACTTAGAAAACTAAAATCCTTGACTGAAATTAATTTAGTTAGAAATAATATTTGAATTTGTCTTTTTTGTGTGAGATTTCATTTTGTAAATTTTTTAGGTCAGTGTTGATTAGGACATGGTAATTGTACGATCTTAAACAGCAGTGCACTGAATTTCTGTTTTCATTGTAAATAAGTGTTACCAGCATGTTTTCCAGCCGAACTAGTCACCAACACAACCACACGCTTTAGCAACCAGATAACACGCACAAAAAATAAAACGGAGAGACCTTTTGATATCTTTAAGAAACTTTAAGTTTGTTTCTCGGCATCGGATGCACAGCTTGTGGAAAGGATGTGCTATGAAAACAGTTGTATGGATCTAAGAATGCAAGTGTGAAATGGGCTTTTAAAAAACTTCTACACTCAAATCAGTTATGGCAGCTTCTGAATACAATGAAAGGAGCTGTCACGTTGGTTTAGAACAAAACGGTGCAGTTAAGCAAAGTAATTATTATGGCTTTAGCTTTACAAACACAGCAACTAACAAAAATCTCAAACACATGCACTTACAGAAATTAAATGTTTTAGTGATGCCTTTGTGAATGGAAAAAAAATAGAGGACACCTTCCACAATCCAGTGTGGCTTGTGAAATGTAGCTTTTTATCTCTACGATCCTTGAACAAAATACTGCACGGGCCTCTTATTCAGTACGTAATGTGGAACTAGTTCGTTCTTTGTTCTATCTGGCAAAAATGAAAAGAGAACAAACAAACAAATAACAAAAAAGCTGTAAATATAATCTCTCTGGTGATGCCTTGGAGCTTACATGGGCTATTTACTACTATTTTGCGGGAAGACAGAGAGATGGGAGAGAGAAATATCCCAGACGTCAAAAATGCAAATCATTTGGCCCTTTTGAACTGCAAAAACAAGTCCTCACTGGACTACAGCTATTCCATACCAAGATATGGGGCAGGACTCATGAGACTCGATGACCTGCTATGTTCTCCCATGGAGCTGGCTGACCTTCAGTTTGTCTAAATTCAGGACTGTGCAGCCGAGAGTAAAGGCTGACATCACTGTAGCAATTCTTCTTCTTTCTTTTTTTTCTTAAATGCGGGGTCTGGACAACCGTGGACCTGCAATCACACCTGTGGAGCGTTGCCAGGTTCACTCCCAGCCTGTGTTCACGCCTTATTGGCTTCTAGAAGCCACAATTCATCTTAGCTTTGTGTATTTCTCTGGGAAATATAAAATGACACTGCTTCTACTCTCATCTCATCTTTTTCTCCGGAAGCTGTCTCTGCTGTGATTAATCATTTCATCTTCTGCTCATTCTTGGATGGGGGAGAGACAGAGCAGCAGGCGTTTCCAAACCAAATGTATTGTAAACACATATTCTGTCACAGGCCGTGAGCAGTGAATCTAAACATTTAATATGAACTTTTCTGACATATCATTGCACCACCATAGCCACCATTTACTAACAAATACACACACTCGTTTAGCTTTTTTGTTAATTTTTTTTCTCTTTGCTTGTGTTTGTTTTTCAGAGGGTCTACATTGGTTAATCACTTGGGTAAACCCTTTTCACAAACATCAGTGGTCAAATAATGGTTCAATAACCTTAGTTTAGGAAAAATGCTACAAAGAATGCAGGAAAATTAAGCAGCGTGATTTATAATGAGATTTTAAGTTTGGGATTTTTCCCATTTAAACACAAAACTGTGAAAAGTGTAAAAACAAATGTTTTTTTAATATGTAAACCAACAGTCTCATGATGTTCATCTGAATGTGGCAGTTTTAACATTTCGTAGTTAGTGGTAAAACTGAAAGCGTGAAACGTTTAGAGCAGCAGGAAGGGACGTTTGCCATTTGCAGCCCACGGGTCCCCCAATAAACCTGCATGTTAAATCACTTTTAATGTTTGGTCTACTGCTGTCTCTTTAGTTTGGACCCTTTAGATGTTTTTGTAAGCATTGTAAATCATCCCCTTTATAAAAAATCAATCAGCAATAAAAAAAAAAAACAATTAGAAGACTAAATTTTTTTTTTAATCAACTGCATCCTGATATCTATGAATCCATCTTCATCTCGATCAAAACATTATTTTTCATTATTTTAGAGCTGATTTACATAAACGTGTCACTATAGCCAATTTTCTGCCCCCCTGAAAGGTCGGGTAAGTGATTTCAGGATGATGTCACAACTGTTGGTTTTGAAACGAAACATCGTAAACGCACA